>JAGFNQ010002785.1:0-14677 GCA_024364735.1 Boesenbergia rotunda
ATGGATAGAAGTAGAGATGGGTCGAGGATCAGACGTCTTGAGATTCGGGAGTCTCGGTAGCCAAGCAAAAGTACAACCAGAGGTCCTGGTTGGCAAAGGGTTACTTCTCCAGAGTGGAGTAGGTGAGGGCGCGTTCCCCGGGAAAGGGAACAGTAGGCATCAGTTTGACCTAGGATTTCATTTGAAATCCAAAGTCAGAACTAGACAGCTCTGTCTGTCAATCATTAAGGCTTAAGATTATTTATTTTGTCTTGTGTTTGTTTGTCTTGCTGAAACCCAGAGTTGGAGGCATGATAGGAGAGCAAACACAAGAAAATAATGTCCTGGGAAAGGGCTTCCCGAGCGCTTGGATCAACCCAGGCGCCCTATGTGTTGGGCGCCCTAGGTTAAGGGTGTCCATCCTAGGCGGCCAACATACCAGGCACCTGAAGCATCCCAGGCGCCTGGGATGCATGTTTTATCCTTGCGCCGAGTGCGCTGGTTTGGATCATGTTTGACCACTTGTGAGGCGCCCCATAAGCTATCAGGCGCACAAGAACTATTTATAAAAGGGGGTTCAACCCCTCGGTTCAGAACATCAACTTACATATCCGCTTACTCATTCTGTGTAAAGGAAAAGCTCTGTGACCAAGGAGTCTCCAGGAGGAAGTGTGCAACGCTTCGGAGTTCCGGATTGGTCGGGATCGTCATCTTTTGTTTGGTTTGCTTTTTCTTACAATTGTAATTCTTTATATTATTATGCTTGTACTAAAACTGTAAGACGGATTTCTATGACTCCGAAAATTTCGGAAAGGAGACCACTAGTGGACGGGTACTACCCATAATTAGGCCTTGGGCGCACTAACCCTTGGCTGTTGGGAACCAAATAAATCCCGTGAGTTATTGCTGTGTGTTTTTCTTATTTAATATTCCGTTGTGTACTAACACCCTAATAGCAAGAACGAATGAATGAACGGACGATGAAGTTCCGCGAAAAGAATACAAGTCGATATTCACCCCCTCTCACTATCGATACCACTGATCCCACAATTGGTATCAGAGCAGGCGGCTCTGATTGGACTCACCGCTGAAGGAGCAAGAAGGCCAGGAATTGAGGGGGAGTCATGGGTGAAAAGGTATATTTTTATAATGTCTAATTATAAATTTCATATAATCTATTTCAAGTGCAAGGATAGAGGGCACTATAAAAACCAGTGTCCTACTCGTAAGACTCATACATCACCAGTGGAGGCAATGGACATACCAGAGCTAGGAGCCTGGAGGGACAATAGCCACATCGTGTGCTTTATGTGCCAAAACTACAGGCACTATAAGAATCAGTGTCCAGACAGGAGGATAAGAGGGTCCAAAATGGCAGGAAATTGGAAAAAGGTAAAGAAGGTGCAAAGCCTTAATTCTTGCAGAAGTATTCTTGTCAATTTAGATTCAAATGTATATGATAATTTTCTTTCAAAAGATACCTCTATGCATGCAAACGTAACATTTAATTTTTCTAGTAAATTAGATTTTCTATATATTAAGCTAAATGTCTTGTATGATAAATTAGCTGGTAATAGTCCCAAATCAAACATTGATAAAGGTAGAATATGTGGGATCGTTTAGAATTGATAGAGGAGGGGGGGGGGGGTGAATATCGATAAAAATAAATTCGGATACGTAAGAGCAATGCACAGCGGAAAATACTGCAATGCTAACTCCATTTGTTTTTACTTGGTTCGGAGTCTGTAACGGCTCCTACTCTAAGACCCACGGTCGTTGACCATTTTTGTTGGCTAATTCTATATTTCAAGAAAGGTATTACAAAATTTTAATTAACGAATATAGAATTGAAAACAACTTAAAATTATACCGATGACTGAAAAGAAATATGAAGAACGGAGTAGCAGGTCGTCGATCTTGTGCATTGTTGAAGCTTGGAACTTGAGCTTGGAGGAAATGAACTGAGCGTTTGAGTGCTTGAGTTGAGAGAAGTCTGGTATGGAAGCAGGGGGTGAACCCCTTTTTATATTGGTGTCCAGGGCGCCTGTGTTGAATGGGGCGCCTGCCACGTCAGCCGGTTTGGGTGCATGCTTATCCATAGATTCGACCAACGTCTATCCCCCATCCAGGGCAGCTGGGACTTCTAGGGCGCCTGACTGCTCACGGTTGCCTCACATGCTGACGTGGCAACCTGCAAGCTCAGCTTCGCAACCTAAGGAAGAAACCCCATCTGGGGTGCCTGTATCAACACAGGCGCCTGGGATGCAGAAACTCGAACCTCTTGCTCCTGCAACTAGGGTTAGTTCTAGAATAGCAGTAATAAAAAAAATCAAGTATAATTAACAGCCTGCGCTGTCTTGGTTCTGACATTGAGTTTCCAAATGGAACCCTAGGTTGAACCAACGCCTACTGTCCCCTCTTCCGGGGAACGCGTCCTCACCTACTCCACTCTGGAGAAGTTACCTTTTGCCAACCGGCTCCTCCGGTTGGATTTTTGCTCGGCCTCCGAGACTGTCGGATCTTGACTTCCGTTCCTCGGCCCATCTCTACTTCTATCCGCAGCTCCTGCTCGGTTAAGACTTCTGCCCAATCTTCCGGATCAGGACTTCAGTGTCCAGTCCACGACCAGGACTTATTTCCCAACCCCCGGTCAGGTCTTCGGTGCCCAATCCACGACCAGGATTTATTGCTCAAACCTGCAGGTTAAGACATCATGCCTTGCTTACCTAGGACTTTCCTGCACACATAACAGATTCATTAGATAACACCTTAACTTTAACTTTGAACCCTTTGCCATTATCAAAACCCAGGTTCCATCTGGTGCATCCGGCACCAACAATCTCTCCCTTTGTGATTTATGGCAACCTAGTCCAAAAGTTATGATAAAACAGAAACAAGACGGTGTATTTAAAACAGACATATTTCCTCTCTTTCCCGTTTAAAAAATATTTTTGAAAAGAATGCACAAAGCTCCCCCTTGATTAAAGATTCTCCCCCTGAATCTTTCGAAAACATGCAGTTTTTCAAAGAAAACCCTTTGATACCCTTTTTGAGGAAAAGGTTAAAGTTGAAGTCTCTTAAAAATGAGAAAAGCGACAGGCCCCTTAAAAAATGTCCCTTTTTTAGAAATATAATTTAGCTTTTGAAAAAGAAAATTTTCATCTACTTTTGAAAATTGACTCTTGATGAACTTTTAAAGTTTTAAAAAATTAAGACACCTTTTGAGAAAAATTTGATTTGAAAAAAAAATTTAACTTTACACTTTAGAATTTTTTTTAACTTTTCTTACATGAAAAGGGGATTTTTCAGCTCCTTTTGAAAAACTTCTTTTGAGAAAGATTTGTTTTAAAAAAAAAAAATTTAACTTCACACTTTAAAAAAATTTTAACTTTACTAAAAAATTTTAAGTTTACTTTTTCTTTTCTTATTCTCCCCCTTTGTCATATATAAAAAAACATATTTGAAGAAAAAAATAGTGTATCAGAGCCAGTTTATTTTGCAGAAGTAAATTTTAAACGCATATTGAACCAATCCTAGTGAGTCCAAGCAAAAAACCAAACAAACTAAATTGAACTCGTTCGAACCATGTCTTACCTAGTTAGCTACTTACTAACTATTATATAACAACAACTTTCACTAGGGTTAGTCAAGTTAAGTGGTCTGATCAAGTTTGATTTTCTAAGCTTGAACACTTAGCTTGATTGCTGTTCAAATGTATTTATTACCTCAACTGCTCTTGATGCACTGACTTAATGCATCTTGAGTCAAGGCATAGACCTAAGCATCTCAACCCAGTCTAGGTTATCAATTAAAGTGTCCTAATGTGCTTGTGAGATGCTGACTTTTAGGTCTATAGTAGCATGCAATTTTAGGGTTGAGTCCTAAGCTAAGTCCATTGTATAGAAAAACCCTAGTTTCAAATGGGGTAATTTTTAGAAAAATCTAAGTTGGAAAGAAAATTTTTAAACTTCAAGACTTAATAAAAAAATGAATTTTCTAAAAATATAAATACTTGTTTAAAAAAATTTGAATAAATAAATGAAAACAATCCTATTCTACTAAGCACAATCCTAACTGCCTTCTTAGTAAGCTAAATTCAGACTCAGGTAAGGATTTGGTAAAGATGTCAGCTAGAGTAGATTTTGAGTCCACATGTGTAAGTACGATTTCGCCCCTGGCTACGTGATCCCTAACAAAATGATGTTTTACTTCAATGTGTTTGGTTCGAGAGTGATGAATAGGGTTTTTTTGTAAGATTGATCGAGCTTATATTGCCAATGAATACTTTAGTTTGGGCATACTCTAGCTTGAAATCCTTAAGGGTGTGCATCATCAATAACAGTTGTGCTACACACTCTCCTAGGGCAACATATTCTGCTTCAGTTGTGGATAAGGCAACACAGTGTTGCTTTCTGCTGCACCAGCTGACTAGACTGTGTCCTAGTAATTGACAACTCCCACTTGTACTTTTTTATCTAGTTTACACCCGGCATAGTCTAAGTCAGAGTATCCTGATAATTCAAAGTTGGAGGTCCTAGGATACCAAATACCTACATTTAGGGTACCCTTTATGTACCTAAGCATTCTTTTTATGACAGCTAGGTGAGACTCCTTAGCACAAGTTTGGTATCTCGCACACATTCCTATGCAAATAGGATGTCAGGTCTACTAGCAGTTCTCGTGCACATTCCTACTACAAACAGGATGTCAGGTCTACTAGTAGTTAGGTATAGTAAACTAACTATCATACTTCTATATTGTTTTAAATCAACTGACTTACCTTTAGGGTCATTGTCTATTTTTGCATTTGTGGCCATGTGAGTACCTACATCCTTAGAGTTTTCCATTTTAAATTTTTTGATTAATTCTTTTGCATATATTGACTGATGAACGTAGTTACCATCCCTGGTTTGTTTTATTTGGAGACCTAGGAAAAAGGTCAGTTCACCTACTAGGCTAATTTCAAATTTATTTTAACAAAATCTTTTAAAAATTTAGTGTTAGTTGACCAAAAAATTATGTCATCTGTAACACCCAATAATTTTCATGAATAATTAGGAATTTTTCTGAATTTTTGGCAATTTTTCAGAATATAAATGAAAAATAAAAATTAAGGGTCAAGCGAGGGATTGAACTCGCGACCACAAGGACATGCAGGTCCTTAAGGGCGTCCAGCTGCCCAGAAGGGCAAGTGTATCAAGCACAGAAAGGGGAGGAGCGAAATTATGTTATAGGTGAGTTAGGCTTTTTCATGAAGAGGTATTTAAACCCCGCTTAAGTCGCGTGAAACCGCAGACTAGGGTTGGTGGCTGCGCGACAAGGAGAGGGCGAAGGGCTGCGAAACCAAAGGGAACTCAAGAGATCTCTTTCTCCTCCTTCTTCCTCTTGAGTAGAACATCTAGGGCTTCTTCCCTAGGGTCAAGGAGGGAGGAGGTTTGCTCGAAGAAAGGGAAGAGAAGGGCTACGTTGGGATTTAAACCATATTTAGTGAATTTTCTTCAAGAAAGGGTAAGTAGATCACTCACCTGCAATAGGAGTAGTTTTCGTATGTAAGTTCTTGTTGTAGAACCATGTTTATGATGCATACTTTAAGATTATGGTTATCGTGTGTTTTAAGTTTTTAAAGATGCATGTTTTCTCATGATAGAAATTTAATTGGTTTAGATTTGGTGTATGTAAGCTAAGCATGATAAGATTTAATTTTTTGAAAAGTCCCAAAAATGAGGTTAGGATTAAGGGCACGCAAGGTGCTCGATGAAAGTCTCAAGTAAGAAAGGTAAAGGTGTTAAGTGCAAAATTTATGCAAAAGTAAGATAATTTGATACGTATAAGTATTATAGTAAGAAAGTATTTTATTTTCGGAATGTGACATGTACCGGGCAAATGGAGGCCCACAGAAAGTTAGAAAGAAGCTCTAATAAGGTGCGGTGGCTAGCTATCCCGCAACCTATTAGAGAAGCGCGCAATTGGTACATTGATACCATGGTACAATGTCAAGGCCTAAAGAAAGTTGATTACTATTTTCAAGTAAATAAGTATTCGTAAGTGTTTTCAGTTTTAAGTATGTGCCTTTATTTCATATGTTAGCCTTGATACATTGCAAGCATGTTAAAGAGTAAGAGTAAGGAAGTTAGTGTTTGAATGTATGAGTATGTTAAGGTTGCAAATGATGTAATGCAAGTAATATTTTCAACATGATTGAGCATGATAAGTAGATGTAAGTTTTCCCATGTACATGTATTTTGGAAGTAAGTATTCTTTGAAATGAGCATGTTTATTATCGATAGCATGGATTTGTGAGTTAGGATTTACTTACTAAGCATTGTGCTTATTAGTTGCATTTCCTTCTATTGCAGATAAAGGCAAAGAAAAAGCATAAGTTATGGAGGTGACCAGGACTTGCATTGATGCTCAGTGGTGGTGGAACCGTGGAAGAGATTCGTTGGGTTAAGGCTTAGAGGCAATTTCTGAAGTTTAGAAACTTGTGGTTTGGTGTTTTGGATTGGTAGAACGTAATGATTTTGTATAAACTTTGCATAGGGACAAGGTTGAGTACAAAACTCTAGTATAACTTTAATATTTAATATTTTGTTTGGTAAAATGTGAACATTGTGTTTAACCTCCGCATAGAGTCAAAAGTTGATACAATCTTTAGCATGATTTCATATGGTTTGGTAGTCTTGTTAAATTCCGCAAAGATTCTAATTTCAAGTCATTAGATTTGTTTTGAGTTGCTAGGATGTTTATTAAACTAGCATAGAGTATAGAAATGGAGTTATGTCTTTGTATGTCTTGAAAGTATATGAATTGTGGTTCTTTGGAAATGGTTTTTCAGTTCTTGAAGTCAAGTAGTGGTAACCTAAGGCCAAGGTCTAAGGTGAAGTCAAAGGTTAAGGTGAAGCGAGTAAAGGTAAAGGTAGTATAGAGCGACGATCCGGCTTAAGTATAGGGTAGAGAAGTCGGGTCGTCACAGAGTGGTATCAGAGCCAGGTTCCCACCCTTCCGCCACACTGACATCAAGCATCAATCCTGCCTCCTGCCAAGTAAGAAGTTCATATGTTGTAGTTTTGTATGCTTTTCATTATTGACTGCTAGTATCAGTAAGTGCATGATGATAAGGAAGTATGTTAGTATTATTATATGCTATTATGTCCATGATCAGTAATGCTATTATGAGTATGATGATAGTATGGTGATATGGCATATGCCATATGAGTATGATGATATGAGTAGGATGATAGTAAAGTAATGAAATGTCCTCATTGATGAAATGTAATTACCCTCTTTATGATATAAAGTAAGAGAATGTCAAGAGGACGTCCTAGATGATGTAAAGTAAGAGAATGCCAAGAGGACGTCCTAGAAAGGCCCAAAACGAGGAGAGAGCTCCTAAAGGGAAAGAGGCAGAGTCAGTACCACCACCAAATCTCTTAGAGGTGGTAGCGCAGTTATGGAGACAGTTAGCAGAATAACAGCAAGTTATTGCCACCATGATAGCTAACCAGTAGGCCACTCCTGTTACCCCGCTGGTGGCGAATGTAGTGGCACCAATTGTGACCACAAAGACCCATCGGTTACTTCTGTAATCCCGGCAAGGGGGGGGGGGGTAAGGCAAGGAGCGTACTTCATTCAGTAGAAGAAACTGAAGCCAGGGAACTTCCCAGGAACAAGCAAACCATGGGATGCTTAAGCATGGTTCAAAATGTTGGAAAGAATAGTAGGGCTACTGGACTGGCATGAGGTAGAGAAGATAAAGTGTGCATCTTTCTGACTTACGGGAGATGCTAGGATGTGGTGGGAGAAAGTTAAGGCCAAGAGAAATATCAGCTAGATGACATGGGCCGACTTCGAGACTGAGTTCTTCGAAGAATATTTTCACATGCGCGTAACCAACAAGCATTACGACGAATTCACAGAGTTCAGACAAGGAGACTTATCCGTGGATGAAGCAGTGAAGAAGTTTAATCGGTTAGCTCGTCTGTGCCCAGAGCTAGTTAGCACAGAAAAAGAGATAGTCACGCTAATGCTCAAGATGTTAAGGCCTGAGATAGCGTTAAATGGGGTTAGCGGTGTTAAGAGGCCGCAAACCTCCGAAGTTAACAACCTTACCTTCGAGAGAGGTCATGACATCTACTCAGTGGCTAAGAGTTGTATTAATTCAGATTTCCAACCAAGAACTCTATGGTGATTTAGTAGTCCTTGACAGAAGGATTATGATATCACCTTAGGGATGGCTTTCTTGAGCAAGTACAGTGCTGCTATTGAATGCCACAGAAGAAGAGTAAAGTTCACACCAGAAGCAGAACTTCCATTCGAGTTTATTAGAGGCCCAAAGAGAAAGACAAAAAGGTTCTTATCTACCTTACAAGCTCAGAGAATGTTAGAGAAGGGGTGTTCTAGTTTTCTAGCTCATATAGTAGATGCAAGTCAAAGAGAAGGATTAAAGAAAGAGGAAGTGAGGGTAGTCTGTGACTATCCTGAGGTGTTTCCTGAAGAGTTACCAGGACTCCCTCCCAATCGGGAAATTGAGTTTGAAATTGAGTTGGCCCCAGGAACCAACTCAATTTCGAAGGCACCTTATCGCATGGGCCAGCAGAACTGAAAGAATTGCAAGAACAATTGCAAGAGCTGCTTGACAAGGGTTTCATCCGCCCTAGTCATTCACCTTGGGGAGCTCCTGTATTGTTCGTCAAGAAGAAAGATGGATCTATGCGAATGTGCATAGATTATCGAGCTTTGAATAAGGTAACCATCAAGAATAGATATCCTTTGCCAAGGATAGATGATTTATTTGATCAGCTGAAGGGAGACACAGTGTTCTCCAAGATAGATCTGCGATCAGGTTACCATCAGCTCAGAGTGAAGGAGAGTGATGTGCCAAGGACTGCTTTCAGTACAAGATATGGGCACTATGAGTTTGTGGGCATGCCCTTTGGAGTGACAAACGCCCCTGCGACGTTTAAGGATCTAATGAATAGAGTGTTCAAGGATTTTTTGGACAAATTCGTCATTGTCTTTATTGATGATATCCTAGTGTATTCAAAGACTCAGGAAGAACATGCCGAACACCTGAAGATGGTATTGCAAACCTTACATCAGAAGGAGTTGTACGCCAAATTCTCAAAGTGTGAGTTTTGGCTTGGCCAGGTGGCCTTCCTAGGCCACATCATTTCCAAGGAAGGTATTATGGTAGACCCAGCCAAGATTGAAGCAGTTAGTAACTGGAGTCGACCAAAGAATGCCAGTGAGATCAGAAGTTTTCTGGGTTTGGCAGGGTACTACAGAAGGTTTGTAGAGGACTTTTCAAAGATAGCTTCTCCACTTACAGCCCTTACCAGAAAGAATAAGAAGTATGAGTGGACTGAAGACTGTGAGCAGAGCTTCCTTGAGTTGAAGAAGAGACTGACCAGCGCTCCTATCCTTACAGTACCCGAAGGTGATAAGAGCATTGATATATACAGTGATGCATCAAAGCTAGGACTTGGAGCAGTCCTTATGCAAGAAGGCAAAGTCATAGCTTATATATGCTTCCAGGCAACTCAAGGACTATGAAAAGAATTACCCCACTCATGATCTGGAGTTGGCAGCTGTAGTCTTTGCTCTAAAGATATGGAGGCATTACTTGTATGGAGTGCAGTGTAAGATTTATACAGATCACCAGAGTCTGAAATATTTCTTCACTCAGAAAGACCTCAATATGAGACAGCGAAGGTGGCTCGAGTTAGTGAAGGACTATGACTGTGAGATTCTTTACCACCCTGGTAAGACAAATAGAGTAGCAGATGCACTGAGTAGAAAGACATGTGCCACTTTGATGTCCTTATCATCATTGGCACCACCATTACAGAAGGAGATAGAAGATTATGGAGTGGAGATTATTGATGGGCAGCTAGCTCTATTGACACTAGAGTCAACTTTGCTTGAAGAGATATAGAAAGAGCAAGCTGAGGATTCTGATATCCAAAGGATCAAGCAGGAGATGGAAGAAGGAGAGAGTAAAGAGTTTAGAGTATCTGACAGTGGGATACTCTACTATGGTGACCGTTTATGTGCCCCCAATCATGAAGAGCTGAGAAGAAGATTATTGAAAAAGCCCATGGAACTCCCTACTCAATGCATCCTGGTTCCACTAAGATGTACCAGGATTTGAAAAGAAGATTTTGGTGGTCAGGGATGAAGAGAGACATAGCTAAGTATGTCAGCACCTGCCTGACATGTCAGAGAGTTAAAGCAGAACACCAGAGACCAGGAGGTGTCCTACAGCCCATTCAGATTCTAGAGTGGAAATGGGAAGACATAGCCATGGATTTCATAGTTGGTCTACCAAAGACAACTAATGGCTATGACGCTATTTGGGTGATAGTAGACAGATTGACCAAGTCTGCCCACTTCTTGGCAATCAGAGTGTCTTACTCGATTGAAAAGTTAGCCCAGTTATATGTGCAAGAAGTGATCCGACTACACGGAGTTCCGAAGACCATTATCTCCGATAGGGATGGTCGTTTCACTTCACACTTTTGGGAGTGCGTAAAGACAGCACTAGGCACGAAACTGAAGTTTAGCACAGCTTTCCATACCCAGACTCATGGACAGACAGAGAGAGTGAATCAAATTCTAGAAGATATGCTTAGAGCTTGTGCATTAGACTTCAAGGGCAGTTGGTGCAAGTATTTGTGTTTAGCTGAGTTTGCCTACAACAACAGTTATCAGGCTACTATTGGTATGGCGCCCTACGAATCTCTTTATGGCAGGAGGTGTAGATCTCCCCTCTGTTGGTATGAAGGTAGTGAGAAGAAAGAAATGGAGTCACAGACTGATCTCATAGATGATACCACAGAAGCTATAAGGAGTATCCGCCAGAGAATAGAAACTACTCAGAGTAGGCAGAAGAGTTATGCCGATGTACGCCGTAGACCGTTAGAGTTTGAAGTTGGGGACACAGTTTTCCTCAAAGTAGCTCCTATGAAGGGTGTAATGAGATTTGGGAAGAAAGGCAAGCTAAGTCCTCGATATGTAGGACCCTACCCAGTGACGAAAAGAGTTGGCAAGGTAGCTTATGAGTTGGAGCTACCTTCAGAGATGTCAGCAATACACAATGTGTTCCATGTCTCAATGTTGAAGAAGCACATCCCAGATGCCAACCAAGTGATTGAGCCACAGATGGTACAAGTTCAGGAGGATCTCAGTTATGAAAGTCGACCTATTCAGATAATAGATCGAGCAGATAAGAAGCTGAGGAACAAAGAGGTACCACTAGTGAAAGTCTTATGGCTGAATCAGAAGCATGAAGAGGCAACTTGGGAATCAGAAGATAGCATGAGGCAAAGGTATCCAGAGCTGTTTTAAGTTCGAGGATGAACTTTTTACAAGGTGAGAAGGATTGTAACACCCAGTAATTTTCATGAATAATTAGAAATTTTTCTGAATTTTTGGCAATTTTTCGGAATATAAATGAAAAAAAAATTAAGGGTCGAGCGAGGGATTGATCTCGCGACCACAAGGACAGGCAGGTCCTTAAGGGCGCCCAGCTGACCAGAAGGGCAAGGGTATCAAGCACAGAAAGGGAAGGAGCGAAATTATATTATAGATGAGTTAGGCTTTTTTATGAAGAGGTATTTAAACCCCGCTTAAGTCGCGTGAAACCGCAGACTAGGGTTGGTGGCTGCGCGACAAGGAGAGGGCGAGGGGCTGCGAAACCAAAGGGAACTCAAGAGATCTCTTTCTCCTCCTTCTTCCTCTTGAGTAGAACATCTAGGGCTTCTTCCCTAGGGTCAAGGAGGGAGGAGATTTGCGCGAAGAAAGGGAAGAGAAGGGCTACGTTGGGATTTAAACCATATTTAGTGAGTTTTCTTCAAGAAAGGGTAAGTAGATCACTCACCTGCAATAGGAGTAGTTTTCGTATGTAAGTTCTTGTTGTAGAACCATGTTTATGATGCATGCTTTAAGATTATGGTTATCGTGTGTTTTAAGTTTTTAAAGATGCATGTTTTCTCATGATAGAAATTTAATTGGTTTAGATTTGGTGTATATAAGCTAAGCATGATAAGATTTAATTTTTTGAAAAGTCCCAAAAATGAGGTTGGGATTAAGGGCACGCAAGGTGCTTGATGAAAGTCTCAAGTAAGAAAGGTAAAGGTGTTAAGTGCAAAATTTATGCAAAAGTAAGATAATTTGATACGTATAAGTATTATAGTAAGAAAGTATTTTATTTTTGGAAAGTGACATGTACTGGGCAAATGGAAGGCCCACAGAAAGTTAGAAAGAAGCTCTAATAAGGTGCGGTGGCTAGCTACCCCGCAACCTATTAGAGAAGCGCGTAATTGGTACATTGATACCATGGTACAATGTCAAGGCCTAAAGAATGTTGATTACTATTTTCAAGTAAATAAGTATTCGTAAGTGTTTTCAGTTTTAAGTATGTGCCTTTATTTCATATGTTAGCCTTGATACATTGCAAGCATGTTAAAGAGTAAGAGTAAGGAAGTTAGTGTTTGAATGTATGAGTACGTTAAGGTTGCAAATGATGTAATGCAAGTAATATTTTCAACATGATTGAGCATGATAAGTAGATGTAAGTTTTCCCATGTGCATGTATTTTGGAAGTAAGCATTCTTTAAAATGAGCATGTTTATTATCGATAGCATGGATTTGTGAGTTAGGATTTACTTACTAAGCATTGTGCTTATTAGTTGCATTTCCTTCTATTACAGATAAAGGCAAAGAAAAAGCATAAGTTATGGAGGTGACCAGGACTTGCATTGATGCTCAGTGGCAGTGGAACCGTGGAAGAGATCCGTTGGGTTAAGGCTTAGAGGCAATTTCTGAAGTTTTGAAACTTGTGGTTTGGTGTTTTGGATTGGTAAAACGTAATGATTTTGTGTAAACATTGCATAGGGACAAGGTTGAGTACAAAACTCTAGTATAACTTTAATATTTAATATTTTGTTTGGTAAAATGTGAACATTGTGTTTAACCTCAGCATGAGTCAAAAGTTGATACAATCTTTAACATGATTTCATATGGTTTGGTAGTCTTGTTAAATTCCACAAAGATTCTAATTTCAAGTCATTAGATTTGTTTTGGGTTGCTAGGATGTTTATAAAAGTAGCGTAGAGTATAGAAATGGAGTTATGTCTTTGTATGTCTTGAAAGTATATGAATTGTGGATTTTTGGAAATGGTTTTTCAGTTCTTGAAGTCAAGTAGTGGTAACCTAAGGCCAAGGTCTAAGGTGAAGTCAAAGGTTAAGGTGACCTGAGTAAAGGTAAAGGTAGTATAGAGCGACGATCCGGCTTAAGTATAGGGTAGAGAAGTCGGGTCATCACATTATCTACGTAGATTTGGGCTATAAAAATGTCTTTTTCTAAGGTTTTAACAAACAGTGTTGAGTCACTTTGACCTTGGTTAAATCCCTTAGAGATCAGGTAGGTGGATAGTCTTTCATACCAGGCCCTAAATTGGTTTCTTCTAGTTGAGTTAGAAAACATTTAGGTGTTATGGGTAGGTTAATTGTATAGACATTGTTCTTTATATTACCCTTAAGTGTAATTTCTGGGTCTTGTAGTTTCCTAATCAGGTAGTCAGAGTTGGTAATGGTAACTACATAACCAATATCACACAATTGGCTAATGCTAAGTAGGTTAAATTTAAAGTTATCAACTAGCAACACCTTTTTGATAATGAAATCAGAGTTTAGTTAAATATTACCTGACCTAATTACCTTAAGTGTGGCATTGTTGCCAAATACCATTGAGCCTAGGTCTTTGAACTTGATTTTAGTGAACTTCAATTTATCCCCAATCATGTGTCTGGAGCATCCACTGGTCCAAATCTTTATGTTCCTACACATAAAGTATTTTTGCTTTGGATCCATTTATGTAGAAGTAAGGATAGATTGGAATTTCACTGCCTAATCTGTCTCCCCCATATCTAAGGTTATCAAGCATGTTAATCTTATGGGTTCCTTTTGTGAGATAGGTTTTCAGCTTAGGTTTAAAAATTTGAGTTTTTTTAATTAATTGAGGTTTTGAAGAATTACGTTTGAAAAATTGATTTTGAATTTAATTTGGATTTTGAAAAATTAAGGTGAATTTAATTTAATTTTGAAAATATTAGGTGAATTTAATTTTGAAAGTATTAAGTTGTATTTTAATTTTAAAAATATTAAGTTGAATTTTAATTTTGAAAATATTAAGTTGAATTTTAATTTTGAAAATATTAAGTTGAATTTAATTTCGAAAGTATTAAGTTATATTTTAATTTTGAAGATATTAAGTTGAATTTTAATTTTGAAAATATTAAGTTGAATTTTAATTTTGAAAATATTAAGTTGAATTTTAATTTCAGTTTTGGAATTTGTTGAATTTGATTAAATGGTATATTAAGGGTAGAATTAATTTGGTTGGTTGGGTTGGACTACATTATTAGGTCCTAAACATCTCACCCAATTCTAAGTGAAAAAATAGGTTTCCTTATCTGTTTTGTGAGATGTATTATTTTTGACTTTTAATTTTTTGAAAATGATCTTTCTTTAAAAGGCTTTGTCTAGAAAAGGGTTGTTGATCCAATAAGGCTATGACCAAAGAAGGCCTCTGTGCCTCGCCAAGACCTGGAAGCCAATTATCGAAACTCACTTTTAAATTACTATTTGTTAAACTCAAATCTAACACAAGCTTGAATTAAATCATAGAATTAACATA
>JAGFNQ010002785.1:14702-38658 GCA_024364735.1 Boesenbergia rotunda
CGGATTCTTGGATTAGTCACCCGTTCGGGGTGGATACCAAGTAAATCTTCCGTGTTAGCATTGGTTAGTATTTGTTTGATTGTTTTTATTGTATATTCCGCTGCGCTAACCTCTTGTAAGAAAACGACGAAGAATTGCTATTCACCCCCCTCTAGCAACGTCTTCGATCTATCAGTTTCAACCCGGATGTTATCTTTCGCCAACTTGCGAGATAGATATGAAATCAAATCATAAAGCTACGATTCGGGATAGCCTCTTACCGTTATTCGTTCATCCCTCCAAGATTGATAACTTTCCGGTGCCCGACGTCTTCTTCCGGTTCTGATTCAGATTTTGGAGTTGAGAATCTTCTGAGGCGGTCAATGCGAGAAGATTGGAGTGTGAGGTCTCTTCTTCATCTTCCAGACGATTCGTCCCACGTGGCTTGTAGTGCCTTCTTCCCTCCGAGTTTTCTTGTTTTCTTTCAAGTTGGGATACTCCGATTTTAAGTAACCCTTCTTGTTGCACCCGTAACAGGTTACGTCGCTCTTCATTTTTTGGCTTGTGGAAGGTTCAGCTAGATCGTCCTTCATTGGTGCCAGTCTTCTTCTTTTGCTTTTGTTTCTTCAGTAACTTGTAGTAGTTGCCGAGCCATCCGCACCCAGTTCTAGATGATCGATTCCATCGTCATTGGATTTCGAATTGGAAATCTGACTCGGGTATCGATTGTAATTTTTCTTTTTTGGTTTTCCATGAGTTTTACTTGCAAATAAAGTCATACTTTTCTCAACCTATACAGTATTAGTTTGTTCATGTAATTCTAATTCAGAAAATAATTCATCAAAGTTTTGTATCTGAAAGGTTCCTAGAAACCTTGTAAGCATCTACCATAGATGCCCACAAAGAGTTCCTTGGGAACGAGTTTAGGGTGTACCTTATTAGGTCACAGTTTTCCACCTTATGACTTATAGTGTGTAGTCCGTTCATCAGCTTCTAGATCCTTGCGTGGAGCTGTGCTGCTGTTTCCCCATCCTGCATCTTGATGGAGTACAACTTATTGAGTAGAAGATCCCGTTTGCTGATATGCGTATCCGACGTACCCTCGTGCAGCTTGATCAACTTGTTCCAAAGCTCCTTTGCGCTGCTGAAGGGGCCGACACAGTTGAGCTCTTCCTTGGTTAAGCCACATTGAAGAGTTTGTGTGGCTTTGGCGTCTGCTTCAATCTTCTTTTTAAGTGGAGCGTCCCACTCTGAGTATCCTTGCACTTCACCTTGTGCATTTTTAAGGATCTCCAATTCGGACTGGATGATGATCCACATGTCCACCTGAGTTTTCAGGTGGACCTCCATCTTGCTCTTCCAGTAGGAGAAATCTTCTCCTGAGAAGAGTGGTGGTCTCGCGGTGTTGTAGCCTTCTTGCATGGCCATAGAAATTTTTAATCTGAAAATTTACAACAAAAACTTTGTTCCAAGACTGAGTCTTGGATTAGCAGTGCGGTATGAAAAATAAATGAAAATCGAGTGGTGTTGCACCAACCTCGAATAATGAGAAATTCACGAACGATAGAAATTTTACAAACAAAAAAAACAAAAATCCAAAAATTGCTCAATTGGTGGTTGCACTAAATTTGAGCTGCCCGCTCTTAAAGCACTTGTGGGATTGTTTAGAATCGATAGAAGAGGGGGGGGGTGAATATCGATAAAATTTCGGATACGTAAGAGCAATCCGCAGCGGAAAAATTAAAGCAATGCTAACTCGTTTTCTTTTTTACTTGGTTCAGAGTCTGTAACGACTCCTACTCCAAGGCCCACGGTCCTTGACCATTTTCATTGGGCAATTCTATATTTCGGAAAAAGATGTTACAAACTTAAATCACGAATACAGAATTGAAACAACTTAGAACAAATATACCGACGACCGAAAAGTAATCTAAAGAATAGAGCAGCAGGTCATCGATCTTGAGTATTGTTAGCACTTGGAACTTGAGCATGGGAGATCTGCACGGAGCGTTTGAGTGCTTGAGTTGGAAGAAGTGTTGTTTGGAAGCAGGGGGGTGAACCCCCCTTTATACTAGTGTCCAGGGTGACTGTGAGGCTGTAGGGCGCCTGCCACGTCATCGATTTGTGCGCATCCTCATCCGCAGACTTGGCCAATGTCTATCCCCCATCCAGGGCGCCTGACTGCTTACGGGCGCCTCACATGCTGATGTGCCAATCTGCCAACTCAACTTCGCAGCCTCAGGAAGAAACCCATCTGGGGTGCCTGTATCAACACAGGCGCCTGTGTTCTCGGGCACCTGAGTCCTCTTAAACGCCTGGGATGCAGAAACTTGCACCTCTTGCTCCTGCAACCAGGGTTCGTTCTAGAACAGTAGTAATGACAAAATTAAGTGTACATAACAGTCTGTGCTGTCTTGGTTCTGACTTTGGGTTTCCAAATGGAAGCCTAGGTCGAACCGACGCCTACTGTTCCCTCTTCCGGGGAATGCGTCCTCACCTACTCCACTCTAGAGAAGTTATCTTTCGCCAACCGGCTCCTCCGGTTGGACTTTTTCTCATCCTCCGAGACTACCAAATCTCGAGACATCTGTTCCTCGACCCCGTCTCTACTTCTGTCCCCAGCTCCCGCCCGGCTAAGACTTCTGCCCGATCTTCCGAATCAGGACTTCGGTGCCCAGTCCACGACCAGGACTTATTGCCTAACCCCCGGTCAGGTCTTCGGTGCCCAATCCACGACCAGGACTTATTGCTCAACTCTGCAGGTCAAGACTTCGTGCCTAGTTTACCTAGGACTTTCCTGCACACTTAACAGATTCATTAGATATCACCTTAACCTTAACTTTGAACCCTTTGCCATTATCAAAACCCAGATTTGATTTGGTGCTTCTGGCACCAACATTTCATCTCTTGGATCAAGGCACTGACTTGAGCGTCGGAGTGGGCTCCGCCGGACAACCTCCGGCGTGTTCCCCTAACGCTCGTGTAAATCTCGCAGGATCTGAGCTCTTCTTCTAGCGTCAGCGTCTGCGTGGGCTAAACCCTGGTGACTGGCCGTCAACGTCGATTCCTTTCGGAACAGTAATCATAATACCAATGTCTTTAACGACACAGATCAATATGCGGATGTATAGAGTGGAAATTATATGAAATATGATCAGTACATGTCAATTTTCAACTAGTCCAAATTAACCCAAAAAGATCTAAAGATATTTGCAAATACCTTATGCTAAACTGCAATAACAAATCATGATCTAAATTTTATGGTTTCAAAAGGAATCTATATTATATTTACAAACAACAAATGCTAAATAATAGTAGTAAATTATGATATCATATTCAGAGTATCAAACAAACATATAAATTCTTATTAATATTTTAAACATTAAGTATGTATATTAATCAAAATAAAATATTTGTCTTTATTAACATAGAGTAATAAAATAAATACAAACTCTAACTAGATGAATTCTTTTCCATAAGAACTCTCATATCCACAACATCCACATAAATCACCTTAGGCACCAAGCCCTTGGTGAATGGATCTGCCATTATAAAATTTGTGTTGATGTGCTTTACCATGACCTGACGACTTTGAATACTTTCTTTAACCGCTAGAAATTTGAAGTCGAATTGCTTAGACATTGACGCACTGCGGTAGTTCTTGGTATAAAGTGCTACAACTTTATTATCATAGTAGATACTTAATGGTTTGTCAATGCCATCAATAATCTATAATGCTATGATGAAGTTCTGCAGCCAAATCCTGTGATTGAATGCCTCATAGTATGCTACCAACTCTGTCTCCATAGTAGAAGTGGCTATTAGTGTTTGTTTAACGCTCTTATAAGATATAGCTCCTCTAGCAAGCATGAAAATATAGCCTAAAGTGGACCTCCTACTATCCAAGCATCCAGCAAAGTCGGAGTCTGAATAACCAATTACCTCCAGGTGATCACCTCAGATACGTGAGCATGTATTCTTTAGTTCTTTGCAAAAATCGCATTACTCCCTTTACCTTTTTCCAGTGTAACGGTCTTGTGTTACTAACATATCTACTTAAAATCCCAACTATAAATGTTATATTTGGTTGATATAAACTTGTGCATATATGAGACTTCCCACTGTCGACGTATATGAGAATTGTTCCATCTCCTTTATTTCAAGTTCAAGCTATAAACACTGTCATAAACTGAACTTGTCACCTCTTGATACAGGTGTGTCACCAGGTGTACAATTTTGCATGTCATATCTTATAAACATCATTTCAATATATGCTTATTGTGAAAGTTCAAGAATGTCTCTTGAATGACCACTACAGATTTATATGTGTAAAATAAAGGATGCTTCACCAAGATCTTTGATTTCAAATTTATCAAATAGAAATGACTTGGTTTTATTCAAAAGACCCTTATTATTTCTCACAAGTAATATATCATCAATGTACAGAATAACAAACTTGCTCCCACTGAACTTGACATATATGCACTGATCAACGATGTTCTACTTAAATTTAAATGAGATAACCACTTGATCAAATTTTCGGTACCATTAATGGGACGCCTGATTCAAATCATAAATGGATTTCTTTAATTTACATACTAGGTGCTTTGAGTTTGAGGACTCAAAGTTCTCTGGTTACACCATATATATAGATTCCTCAATGCCTTTATTGAGAAAAGCAGTCTTTACGCCCATTTGGTGTAGCTCCAAGTCAAAATGAGCTACAAATACCATAATTACCCTTAAGGAGTCTAAGTGAGAAAATCTTCTTATAATCAATGTCTTCCTTCTGAATATATCCCTTAGTGATAAGACGAGTCTTACACTTTTCCACATTGCCCCTTAAATCTCATTTGGTTTTAAATATCCATTTACAATAAACGAACAATAAAACTTCAGGCAATTTGATAAGTTCTCAAATATTATTGTCTGCCACAGACTTCAACTCTTCTTACATGGTGTTAATCCACCTTTTAGAGTCAGAACATTGTTTGACCTCTTAGAAAAATGCAGGATCACTTTCCAACCCTATGTCAAAATTATGCTCTTGGAGATAAACATAATCACGAGAATTTATGGTTCTCCTTTCCTTTGTGGATCGCCTTAAAGACACTTGTATTTGAGGTGGTTGAGGTACTTGCTTATTAATATGAGGTCATACCTCAATTTCAGTGGTAGGCTCCTCCAATTGTATTGGAGATGTCATGGGAATATCTTGGTTCATAATGCTCACTAGATGTGTAATATCCAAAATGTACGGTATGATAGCTATACCGCTACTGATTGCACTAGTAGTGATCATAAGAGGATCACCAACACATTCCTTAAAAGATACTTTCCTAATTTTATCACTTTCACTATCCTCAAAAAATTTAACATTTTCCATTTTGAAGAAGAATCTATTAGAGGGAACATAAAATTTATACCCCTTGATTTCTCAGAGTAACTACAAAATTATAGCTAGCTGTTCTTGAGTCCAGCTTCCTTTCATTAGGCTTGTAAGGCCTAGCCTCAGTTGGACAACCTAGACATGTAAATGCCTAATGTTAGGCTTTCTACCCGTCTACATCTCGAATAGAGTTTTAGTTACTATCTTAGTAGGTCGATTGAGTAGGTAAACTGCAGTCTTGAGTGTCTCATCCCACAAAGACTCTGGTAGAGAAGTGAAGGTCAACATACTTCTCACCATGTCTTTGAGGGTACAATTGTGTCGCTTAACTACACCATTTTAACTGAGTATATCAGGCATGATATACTGTGACATAATCCCACACTCATATAGGCTGTAATATTTATAGGATCGTTGCACGTGAGAAGGGGTGACCACGTGAATTTTTAAAATAAACAATGCTTTTTGGAAGTTATAAAAACGTAATTGAGTGCAGCAGAAAATTATGAAAAAGCAATCACGCGAACATAAGTCAGTTTTACTTGTTTCAGAGCCTTCGGCGACTCCTACTGCAAGGCCCAGGTCCCTTGGACATTTTCGATAGGCATTCTACTAATATCCTCTACCGATAAACTCCTAGTAGAGTGATCGAGTACAAAAGATGAGTAGGAAGTATAACAACCCTATACTTCCTACTTGATATAAATTAAGTACAAGTAAATATCTTTAAAAGCGTTACCTAATATAAGTGTAGAATTTTGATTGACTCGTGTGTTGATGTTGAAATTCAGATGAATTGAGTTAATTTAGAAAAGTTAATTTGACGTTTTGATAGTTTTAGGTTTTATAAGTAGTAATTTAAAAGCACATTTCAATAATTGTCTTTCAGATCTTGGCAAGGCACAGGAGCCTTCTTGATTATCGGAGCAACGACTCTTTCATAAACAAATCCTTTTAAAAAAATTATACTTTTAACTTACTATTTGAAAAACTCTGGTCTAACTAATCTAAAATTTGGCGAGATAGCTTCGGCTAGTTCCATCGGGCTAAAAAAACCTAATAGGGTACGTCTTACCTGATTCCTTAGATAGACTTTTCTAGCGTACCATCATCTCGCCCCACCCTAGTGTAGGACAAGTGTCAAATTAGCTTTTAAGTCTAGTCCTAATTACCCTAGCAGGTAATAGCTAATTTTGAGGTGTCAATAAATTTATAGTCTCCCCCTGAATTATAGGTAAGGTGTTTTAAGTTGATATAGTGAATGTCCTTTTTAGGGACATAATATTGATTTTGCTCTATTTGCTTTGTTAGATAAGTTTTTGGGACCCACACTTTTCTTCGATTCTTGCATGGGTGGGTAAAGGAGACAAAAATTCTTTGAGCCGATTTTGATTTGTATCTGATCCCAAATTTGTTGTATATACCCTTTTAAGATCCAAGAAGTAGGTCAATGTTCTTAGATCTTGTTGTGAATGTTTTTAGTAGGTCCTTAAGTTTTTGAACTTCACCTTTTAGGGTGAAGTTTTCATTTTTCAAGTTGAATAGTTTTTTCAGGTTGATTTTGTTCAATTGAATTTTTGGTAATTATTTGCTCCTTAAGGTCTTGATTTTTCTTAAGGAGCAAGTCAACCCTAGATTCAGATGCAGGCAGTTTCTTATCTAAGTAGAAAATAATTTTAAAAAATCTTACATTTAATAACTCTTGTACCTTAGTCGACCCGTTAGAAAAGAGAGCGGGCTCATGACTCAACTCGTATTCAAATTCTTCGTCTTGCTCCGACTCTAAATCAGGTCCGGTCGCCATCAGTGCGAGGTAGCTAGAATTCTTCGAGGGTTCTCCATTAGAGTCGTCTGAGGAGGTCTCGTCCCAAGTTGGTTGTAGTGTCTTCTTCTTTTTCATCTTCTTGGGTTGGTCCTCCTTCTTGTATGCGAATTCGTGCTTGAAATGCTCTTTCTAGTTGCAGCCAAAATAGGTGATTTTGCTTTTGGATTCAATTGTGGAAGGCTTCATCACTTTCTAAATGTCCTTTTTGGAGAACCTTTTCTTCTTCCTAGTGAACATCTTTCTTACCAAGTTAACCAGGTGTTCTTCATCATCTTAGTCTGAGTCAAACTCGCTTTCAAACTTTTCCTGGGTTATGTTCCTTGACTTTGCTTCTTTTGAAGAATCTACAACCAAAGCAATATCCTTCTTGATTGTTTTGGCGTTAGTCTGTTCATGTAACTCTAACTCACAAAATAATTCAACAAGTTTTAATTTTGAAAGATTCCTCGAAATTTTGTAAGCATCTATAATAGATGCCCACAATGAATTTAGGAGGAAAGCATTTAGGGTGTACCTTATTACATCCCGGTTCTCTGGTCGATGTCCCATTAGATGTAGCCCGTTCATGATGTCCTTGATCTGGGCATCGAGTTTGTTGGGATCGATCGGATGGCTAGAGGGGGTGAATAATCGCTCATCCTCAATTTGTCGGTTCTCTTCCTACAATGTTAGTATACGCAAGCGAAAATATAATTAACTTAAACACTAAAAAGAAGAGACAAACCGATTTATGTGGTTCGGAGATAATGCTCCTACTCCATGGCTATCCGTAAGGTGGACGATCCCGATCCGTCAGTGGATGAGTCCCCAAAAAACCTCCAGCTAACTCATGTAGCTCCTTGTGGGTGGAGAAACCTCACCACAACCTTACACATGCACACCTGAGCTTGGTAGACTACTAAAGGGATTAACCATCTCTATTTCGTCAACCTTGCTCAAGCAAACTAAATTCTCTTAAATAGAACTCGTTTGCTGATCCAGCCATTACCAGTCGACTGGTGCCAAAATCAGTCGACTAACAGCTGTCAAATTCGAACGTTATATCCCAACGTTCGATTTCAGCCGACACCCTGTGTCCTTAACCAATCAACTGATCCTATATCAGTCAACTTGTAAAACCCTAAACCAAGGATTTCAACCACGAGTACAATCACTCGGCACTCGTCTTTGCCCGACCAACCTAGACCTAGTCTTCTAGCCTCTTCCATCAGTCTTGCATCCCTTAGATGCCTCTCCATCTTTCACATCTTGCCTTCTGAAGATTCTTTCAGTCTCATTCATTGTTGTCGGGTCTTCCTTTGCCCAAGACATAGCCTTCTAGCCTTCTCCATCAGCCTCGTGTCCCTCGAATGTCTCTCCATCCTTCACCTCTTGCTTTTTGGAGCTTCCTTCAGCCTCAGTCCTTGACTTTCCTCATTTGCTAAGATCCTACTTGGACTTTCCTCCTTTTCCAAGATCCGACTTGTACATTCCTTGATGTACTTGTATCCTGCACACTCACAATGTATATCAAATACAATAATAAATCTAACTTAAACATTTGCCCAAACGTCAAAACCTATGACACCTAGATTGTTCCAACAATTTCCCCCTTTTCAATGTTTAGCCTCCTGTTTAGGTTAGGGAAACAATAATAATGCAAATGAACATGCATAAATCATGGAACCTAACCTTAGACTACATCTTTACCTAAACTCCCTCTTGAGTATAGATTTCCTTGCAAAGGTACTTCTCCCCCTTTGCCAAGAAATGAGCAACAATTACTCCCCCTCCACCTATGCTTTCCCTTGAGCTTGGATTTCTTGCAACGGTATGTTGGTTTCCCACGTAAACCCAACACTTCTCCCCCTTTATCATACGTCAAATAAACTCTAACAATATCTCAATTATTGGACTCTTTATCCCCTAATGATCATAAACATTGTGTATTAACCCCATAAGATTATTCACATGTTTACCATCATTTGAATATTTTTTAAATGCTGAAAAATAATTTTAGCATATATCAGTCAACTGAGACTGATTGAAAAAACCTCACAGTAGCTTTCTCACTTTAGAAAGCATTATTACTAGTCGACTGCTTCTCTGCACCAGTCGACTGGCACCTTGAAATTGACATTTCAGCATTTTTTAGCCCAATTTCAGAAATGTGCCAATAATTCTGCAATTCTCTAAAAATTTCTAAATTTTATGGAGAGATTTGTGGTAGCCGTATCTACTTGAAAAAAAATACATTGAAAAATATACATATCTCAGATCCCAAGATTGACACAAAACCTAAAACTATCTAAATGATTAAAATGAACCTTGACCTAAAGTCTTAGTTTTGACTTCCTCTTGATGTATCTGCCTATACCAAACCATATTGCATCCCTAGTATTGGTTTATATGTCATCTATACATCAAAAATTAATTTTCATGAAATATAACCCCCAATGTCATATTTTCATGCATGAGACACACACTATATATGTCAAATCCCTAATGTTAAGACTCAAATCCGTCTCCAAACTCTTTGGCACAGTAGGAAGAAGAGGAACCAGAATGAACGCGAAAGCTTGAAGTCATAGAAAGAATTGAATAAGAATTGTTCTCTTTAGCTCTCAGCAACAAGTCCTTATAAAGGACATCTAAGACACCTCAGTTCCCAACTAAGGTGCCTAGAATCAAGAAAAATCTATCCTCAATCTGAAGCCTTCGATCTCATTTCTGATCCTTTGGAAGGTGCCTTGGATCCCCTTGAGGTGCCTCAATTCCCAACTGAGGCACCTCAGATTCAACCTGAGGCACCTTAATTCGATAATCTTTTATCTGCAATGACAGCTGCGCGAAGGCGCTCTCATGCACTTGAGGCTCTTGCAGTTCCAACTAAAGTGCCTCGGGCACTGTTCATCCAAGGTAACTTTTACAATTTAAACCCTACAAAATCACATTAGTCCATAACAACAAATACCCTGCAAAACAAGGTTAGTATAACTACAATATAGACTAAATAACCTGAGTATTAAATAGACTATGTATTGTTGGTGTAGGAAGCACCAAAGTCAAACCTGTGTTTTGATAATGGCAAGGGTTCAGAAGTTAATGTTTTGTTATGATCTGACAATGCTAATCAAGTGTGCAGAAAAAGTCCTAGGTACACTAGGCATGAAGTCCTGGTTCTAAGAATTGGGCAGTAAGTCCTGGCCGCGGGCTGGGCACCTAAGTCCTGACGAAAGGTGTTGGGACCGGGTGCATGTTGACATGGATGCGGGTTCGTAATTTTAAAATTAATTACGTGCAGCGAAAGGTTTAGAATAAATAATTTCTCAAATTATTTAACCACACATCTAAGCATGCAACCTTATGTTGTGTAGACATGATCATATATTTAAAATTTTGCAGAAATGTAAACTAATTTACTTGTTACCTCGCGTAACTCAAAGAAAGGGATGAGATCCAACCATAAGCGTCCCTCGGAAGCTCCGCCTCTATTCGCGTCCACGCCGAGTATCTTCGGGATGACTTCGCAAAGCCACGAGTTTCGTGTTCACGAGAACTACTAGATTCTCAGAGAACGCGACAAAAACCAAGAGAGAAGTAATCACATCGGAAAAACTCACCACCAAGGTTGGCCGGAATCACAATTCCGGCGAGAAGGAGGAAGATGACTTGCGCCCAATCCCAAGGTGATGATGGCCGGAGAGGAAGATCGTCCCAACGGAAGAACTTCGTCGCCTCGGTGCTTCTCCTTGTGCTCACGGCAATAAGAAAGGGGGAGAGGCTTGTGGCCGGCCAAGAGGAAGAAGGGAGGAGAGGGAGAGAGCCCAAGCAAGAATACTTGGATTATTTCGAATGAATTCCAAGCCTTGCCTTGGGTCCTTTATATAGTGGCCTCTCAACCGCCAAGTCTCTTTTTTCTTATGGAATAAATTTTCATAAGAAATTTATCATATAAATTTTCTATGACTTATTCCATCATGCCAAGTCTTGATTTTATATCATGGTTAAAATCATATTTTAATCCATGATAAAAATCAACCAAGTCTCTTTTTTCTTATGGAATAAATTTTCATAAGAAATTTATGATATAAATTTCTTTATATAAATTTTTTTATCATGGTAAATCAATCCATGATTGATTTTATAAAATAAAATAAACCAATCTATGGTTCATTTTAATTTCCATGAAAAATAAATTTCTTTATATAAATTTCTTTATCATGGTAAATCAATCCATGATTGATTTTATAAAATAAAATAAACCAATCCATGGTTCATTTTAATTTCCATGAAAAATAAATTTTATATAAATTTCTTTATCATCCATAATTTTATAAAGCAAACCACACTTGATTTATTTTATAAATTGAACCAAACAATTTGGTTCCCTCCCTTTGTTGTGGCCGGCCAAGCAAAGAGGGTGGGGACCTTCTTTGGCCGGCCTATCCAGGCCACGCCCCAATGAATTAAACTCATTTAATTCATCTATTAAGTCTTCAAAAGACTTAGTCATTTTACGCTTCCGATGCGTCTCTGAAAAATTCAGATTCGACTTATCGTTTGGCTCAACCAAACCTAATCTCTCTTGATTGGGAAATCCAATTTTCAACTCGTTTTAAATCCCTCGAATTACTCGTAGTGCGTGTGACTAAATAGGCTTTCGATTTATGTTGGCCGTCTATAATAAACCAATTATAGAACGATCATGAGTGGCACCTAGTAGTACATCATGATCCCCAATTAATCGAAAGATCAATGGTTGACCTCAGAAACAATTCTGAAACCCTTCAGCAGCTATAATGAATCATGCCCCATTCTCTTCACCATCTTATACCCACTTGGTTTAGGACATGGTCTATGTGTGTCAGTCCCCACTAGGCTGACTACGTCACACCTAGCCCAAGTAATGTTTTCTCGTCCTACGGATTCTAATTACTCTCATGTATCTAAGAGATTCATACTCTGAACATGTCATGCTCTGGCTAGAGGCTTCGAGTAACAATCCGACGATAGGCCTTGGGTATACATC
Source organism: Boesenbergia rotunda (assembly GCA_024364735.1). Lineage (NCBI taxonomy): Eukaryota > Viridiplantae > Streptophyta > Magnoliopsida > Zingiberales > Zingiberaceae > Boesenbergia > Boesenbergia rotunda. The sequence goes on from JAGFNQ010002785.1 coordinate 26,907, forward strand.
TCCTCGCAAGGAGTGGTGAATCCTTTGTAGGCTGTTCAAACATCTTCGGGCACTTCGGTTTATACCCAATCACCCCGGGTCCACACCTCCTTGGAGATGCTTGCTTAAGATGTCAAAGTATAAGTCTCCATGACCAAGATGACTTGAACACCGCAAGTCAAAGGAACATCGCACTTAAGCTACAGTAAGAATTTCATTGACATATCTATATATAGACTACCATATGAAGTTTTACAGCCAGTCACTCCAATGAACTATTTCCCTTAACTAGCATTCATGTTTATCTCCGGACATCCCAATGTCACCAGCCAGTGAGAATCAACTGATTAGAGAATAACCCATGCTAGTCTCAACAGAATTGATAGTGTCCGTTTTTATCAATTCATCGACTAGGGACAATTTCAATACTTCACAATTGCACATGTAGAGATAATCACTAGTTGTGAATTCATCACAAATTCTCTCATGCTGTCAATTGTATTGCGGACATTCAGTAAATGAGTTTAAGATCTCAATCAAATACATAAACATGTATACTCAAATAGTGAATATTCATTTATTAAAATAAATGATTACAATCATAAGGCGATTGCCTTAGGACACTTTTCTCATATCACTAACAAACTCCCACTTGGCCTAATGTCAATCGCTACGGTATCCAATACCACAGGCTCTAACATGACCCTCAAACTTGCTTTGAGGCAAGGCCTTAGTTAAAGGATCCACTAAATTCCTTTCAGTGGGAATTTTCTCAATTTGTATATCATTCCTACTTATAATCTCTCTGATCAGATGATAGCGGCGAAGCACATGTTTGGATCACTGATGAGACCTTGGTTCCTTTGCTTGTGCAATAGCTCCATTGTTGTCACAATAAACCGGTATTGCTTTATCAATGGTTGGAACCACACCAAGTTCTGATACGAACTTCTTGATCCAGACTACTTCCTTTGCTGTTTCCGAAGCTGCAATATATTCCCCTTCCGTGGTAGAATCAGCTACAGTGTCTTGCTTGGAACTCTTCCAACTTATTGCGCCTCCATTCAAAATAAATATGTATCCAGACTGAGATTTGGAGTCATCCTTATCTGTCTGGAAACTGGCATCTGTATACCCACGTATTACCATACCACCTTCTCCATATATTAGGAACACATCCTTAGTTCTTCTTAAGTACTTGAGGATTGTCTTGACAGCCGCCCAATGATCCATTCCTAGATCAGACTGGTATCTGTTTGTGACGCTCAGAGCATACGATACATCGGGCCTAGTACATAACATAGCATACATGATAGATCCTATCGCGGATGCATAAGGAATCTTATTCATGCAAATCCTCTCGTCTTCTGTGCGCGGACACATAGACTTCGAAAGGTTGATCCCATGCCTGATGAGATGGTAACCTTTCTTGGATTCCGACATGCTAAACCCTTTTAGCACTCGGTCTATATATGTAGACTGCAAAAGACCAACCAATCGTTTTGATCTATCTCTATAGATTCTAATCCCAAGGATATAGGTTGCTTCTCCCAGGTCTTTCATGGAGAAAGTTTTTGGACAACCAAATTTTAACTGACTGTAAGACTGATATATCGTTTCCTATAAGTAATATGTCATCGACATATAACACTAGGAATACGACTGCACTCCCACTAACCTTCTTGTACACATAAGGTTCATCAGGATTTTGTGAGAAATCAAACTCTTTGATTGTCTCATCAAAACGGATGTTCCAGCTCCTGGATGCTTGCTTTAGTCCATATATGGATCGTCGAAGCTTGCATACTTTGGTTTTATCAACCGATGTGAAACTTTCAGGTTGTATCATGTATACATCCTCAAGCAGGTTTCCATTAAGGAAAGCTGTTTTCACATCCATTTGCCATATCTCATAATCATAATGAGCTGCTTTGGCCAGGAGCATCCGAATGGATTTAAGCATAGCTACTGGCGAATAGGTTTCGTCATAATCAATTCCTTGTTTTTGACGATATCCTTTTGTCACTAATCTAGCCTTAAAGGTAACAACATTACCTTCCATGTCAGTTTTCTTCTTGAAAACCCACTTGCACCCTATGGGCTTAATCCCTTCAGGTGGGTTAACCAAGTCCCATACTTGATTTTCGTACATGGAATCCATTTCCGACTTCATGGCTTCAAGCCATTTATCCCTTTCTGAATTTTTCATTGCCTTAGGACAGTTTTCTCATATCACTAACAAAAGGTTGGGCAATAAGTCTTGGTCGTCGCCTGGGCACCAAAGACCTAGTGAGTGAAGCTGGGCAATAAGTCCTGGCCAAGGGCTGGGCACCGAAGACCTGGTGAGTAAAGCTGGGCACTATGTCCTGGTCGCGGACTGGGCACGGACCTGGTGAGTGAAGCTGGGCAAAAGTCCAACCGGAGGAGCTGGTTGGCAAAAAGGTAAAATATCCTGAGAGGAGTAGGTGAGGGCGCGTTCCCCATACGAGGGAACATTAGGTGTTGGTTCAACCTAGGGTTCCATTTGGGAAGCCCAAAGTCAGAACCAAGACAGCTCAGGCTGTAAATTATGCTTAAATCAATATTATTTATATGTTACTCGTGTTTTGGAACTAACCCTGGTTGCAGGAATGAAGGGATGGAGGTTTCTGCTCCCAGGCGCCTCAATGGAGTGAGACACCCTGGATGACTAGGCACCTGTGTTGAGACAGGCGCCCCAGACAAAGGGGTATTCCAAAGCCACTGCGAAGCAAGCCTCAAGACTACAACAGACGTGTCTGTGTTAACACAGGCGCCCCAGTTAGCTCAGGCGCCTTGGTTGAGGGGATAAGCGCTGACCGAGTCTGCGGATTGAGTTTCGCGCATTGAGGGCCACGTGTTAGGCGCCCCCTTCAACACAGGTGCCCCAGCTACGACTATATAAAGGGGTTCACCTTCTTGGCTTCGAACACAACTTCTTCCAACGCATTTGAACAAGCGCTCTGCTCCGAAACGCTCCGTACTAAAGATTCCAGCGCCAACGACGACCCGCGGCACCGACGTTCTAAATTTTCCGATCGTCGGTATAATTTACTTTTAATTATTGTATCTTAAAATTCTATATTTGTACACAACTTGTAATTATTTGATGAAATATAGAATTGCCCATCGTAAACGGTCAAGGACCATGAGCCTTGGAGTAGGAGCCGACTACGACTCCGAAGCAAGTAAAAACAAAAGTGTTAGCGTTTGTTTTTGCTTTTCCGCTGTGCAATTACTCTTAGTATTTCCGAAAACTTTATCGATTGATATTCACCCCCCCTCTATCGATTCAAACCGATCCCACAAGTGGTATCAGAGCGGGTGGCTCAAACTTGGTGCAACCACCAGTTGAGCAATTTTTTTTCGGATTTTTGAATTTTAATATTTTTCACTCATATTTTTCTTGTTAATCGAGGTTGGTGCAACACCACTTGATTTTTTGATTATTATTATTTTTCCCACACTACTAATCCAAGACTTAGCCTTGGGACGAGTTTTTTTCTTTTAAATTTTTTTAGTTTAATCTAATGGCCATGCAAGAGGGATACAGCACTGCCAGACCACCTCTCTTCAGTGGAGAAGATTTCTCCTACAGGAAGAGTAGAATGGAGGTTCACCTGAAAACTCAGGTGGACATGTGGATAATCATCTAGTCCGGATTGGAGATACCGAAAAATGCACAAGGCGTGGTGCAACACTATACTGAGTGGGATGCCCCACTAAAGAAGAAAATCAAGGCCGACGCAAAAGCGACCCAAACCATGCAGTGCGACCTGAAAAAAGAAGAGCTGAACCATGTAGGACCCTTCAGCTGCGTGAAGGAGCTCTGGAACAAGCTGATTGAGCTACATGAAGGTACATCTGACACCCGAATCAGTAAGAGGGATATGTTGCTCAACAGACTCTATACGATAAAGATGCACGATGGAGAATCAGCAGCTCAACTCCATGCCAAGATTCAGGAGCTGATGAATGGGCTGCACACTATAGGTCACAAGGTTGAAAACCGTGACCTAATCAAGTATACCTTAAATTCATTCCCGAGAAACTTACTGTGGACATCTATGGTGGATGCCTATAAGGTTTCCAGAAATCTTTCTGAGATAAAATTAGATGAGTTATTTTCTGAGTTAGAACTACATGAACAGACTAATACTACTTTGGTCAAGAAGGGTATAGCATTTGTTGCAGGTAAAACTCAAGGAAAAACTCCGAAAAAGAAACTTCAACAAGTACCCGAGTCCGACTCAGACTCAGAATCTGACGACAGTGAAGGGGTTCGTCCCAAATTTGTCCGGCTAGCTCGCGACTACTACAAGGAACTTAAGCACCAAACGAGCATGAAGAAGTTAAGTCGGAGAAAGGAAGATCCAGCGGAACTCTCGACGAGCCAGAAGAGCAAGGGCAACATCACTTGCTACAAGTGCAACAAGAAGGGACACTTCAAATCAGAGTGCCCCAATCTAAAGGAAAACATGAAGGCACGGAGAAAGAAGGCTCTTCAAGCCACTTGGGATGAGTCATCCTCCGAAGAAAAAGCCCTGCACGCGAACTTACTCGCCTTGACCACCACGGAAGACGTCGACTCTAGAACAGAATCGGAACCAGATGAAGATGTCAACACCGAAAAACTCACAATCTCGGAGGACGGACAAATCACGATAAGAGGTTATCCAGAATCTGAATTGTACGATTTAATTTCTTATTTGTCTCGAAAGTTGGCGAATGCCAACATCCGGGTTGAAACCCTTCGACAGAAAGTAAAACCCCTGAAAGAGGAAGTCAACTCGAGTTCCTTGACCAAGTCAGTTCAAGAAGGAAACTCAACTCAAGTTCAAAAACTTGAGGAAGAGAATTCCTCCTTGAAAACTCAAGTGAAAGAACTCAGAGTTGCCCTAGAATGATTCACTTTGGGTTCCAAGGGTCTTGACATGATCCTTGGAAAACAGAAGTCCGTTCTCAATCGATCTGGACTAGGTTATCGAACCAAATCGAGACAACGCTCGTATTATTCCGTGTTGAACCAACCTAGAGCCCGAGTCCAAGCATGGGCCCCTAAGCTATGTTTAAACAAACAAGCTGGACCAAACCAATATTGGATCCCCAAGGATAAGATTCACATCTTGCCTAATCCTTATCGAGGCTTCAGTCCAGGGGGAGCCAATCTAAAAACCATCTTTATAAGTAGATGATTTTTTTAATTTTTTTTAATTGTTTGCTTTCTTGTTTATTTATTTTCTATAATTTCTTTATTATGCTTAGACTTAGGAATAGTTTAAGGACAAAAGATTTATTTGAAATTTGAACAACATAGTATTAGGTGGAGGTGAGATGATAGTACGTTAGGGAAGCCTTTCTAATAAGGTCAAGTAAGGTAAGGCGTATCGTACTTGGTCTGTTTAGTCTAGTGGAACTAGCCGAAGCTACCGATCCAAAACCTAAAGTAGTTAGACCAAAATTTTTCAAGAAGTAATTTGAAAATGAATTTTCGGTAAAATGCTTTGTCAAGGAAAGGGTTGTTGCTCCAATAAGGCTATGACCAAAGAAGGCCTCTGTGCCTGGCCAAGACCTGGAAACCAATTATCGAAACTCAAATTCAATTTACTATTTGATAAATTTGAATCTAACATAAGTTTTAAGTAAATCGTAGATTTAACATTAATTCAAAGATAAAAATAAAACATCTCACAAAAGAGATAACGAAACCTGTTTTGTTACGTAGAACTGGGTGAGATGTCTAGGACCCAATAATGTAGGTCAATTTTTTTAATTAATTCAATTTTTTTTTAAAAATAACACATCAAACTAAATCTTGATTGGGTTGTACTAAGATCTAGGACTTGATTGGGTCAATTATTGATTGGTCAAATCTAGTCAAACTTGGTCAACACTAAAAAGGCACTTAGATAGAGGTAGACGGTGTCGAGTTCAGGGGAGTCTAAGAAAAAGGAAAATTTTTCTGACAATTATTTTTTAAAATTTCTGAATGTTTCAAAATGTTTTCATACACTGCATTTTCAGAATCTTTGTGAAAATATAAGAATTTCCTCTTTAATAAATTACTATCATTTTAAAATCATTTTTGTAACTAATCACTTTCAAAGTGCTAATATCTTTCAAAGTGCTAATATTTGATAAAAGTACTAATATCTTTCAAAGTGCTAATATTTTTCAAAAGTATTAATATCTTTCAAAGTACTAATATCTTTCAAAATACTAATATCTTTCAAATTACAAGTATTTTGCCAAGTACTAATGTCTTTCAAAGTACAAATATTTTTCAAAAGCACAAATATCTTTCAAAGTATAAATATTCTTCAAAGTACAAATACCTATCAAAATACTAACTTTTCTAATGCACTAAATTTCTCTAAGTGAAATTTAAAAAAAGAAAAGTACATAATTTTTTTTGGTGAAAGTGTTATCTAAATGATTTTTTTTGGCAATATTAGAGTTCAAAATATTTTTCTAAAAAGTACAAAATAGTTTTCCAAGGGCACAATACTTTGCAAAGTAAATTTTTTTGGGTGCAATTTAAGTACTTAATTCTTTTCTACTACTTAGTCCTTTTCAAAAAGGGAAGATCTTCAAAATTGTTTTTATCAAAAATAATATGTTTTTCAAAAATTATACTAAGTACTTTGCAAAGGAAAGAAGTTTTGTTGGTGAGATTCATAGATCAAATTCAATTCAGTGGGATCTTTCACTCACAATTTTTTTTTCATCAAAGAACGCTTTATGAAACCGTTTGACCCCCGAATTTGACAAGTCTAGATTAAGTGGGTTGGTTGTTTTTCTTGCTTGAATTCGCTAGAGTTGGTTCAATATGGATTTATAATTTCTTCTAACTATCTCTAATTCAAAATTGACTTGCAATGGTTGTCATTTATTTTTTGATATATTGCAAAGGGGGAGAGAGGAGAAAAGAGAGTAAAATTTTTTCAAATTTTCAAAATTTTTTCAAATTTTCAAAATTTTCGTTTCACTTTTTCAAAAAGTAAAGTTGAACTTTTAAGTGCATTTTTGGTCTAAGAAATATTTCTAAGTGAAAATTTTTCTTAGGAAACAAAATTTGCCTAAGCAAAAACTTTTTGAATTCTTTACTGGCAAAGTATTTCTAAGTGAAAATTTTTCTTAGTGAAAAGTTTTTTTTGCAAAAACTTTATCTCTCTAAGCAAAATTTCTTAGGTTTCTTTTAAGTAAAAACGTTTTCAAAATGCACAAAATATTTTTCAAGCAAATTTTTCTAAGTGTGCAAAAAGCTTTTCTTAGTAACCAAATATTTTTCAAAAAATTCTTGAAAGGCACAAAATATTTTCCATGCAAATTTTTCTAAGTGTGCAAAAGACGAAACTTTTTAAGGGAAAATTTTTTAATTTTGGCTAAGTAATTTTTTTTTAAGGAAAATTCTTTCTCAAGAGAAATTTTTTGGCTAAGGATATTTTTTTTTGCAAAAATTGGTTTAAAGCCTTTTTGAAGTAAAAGGTTTTTTTTTTGGCTGGTAAAACCTTTCAAAAGTAAAAATTGTCTAAGTGTAAAAGGTTTTGTGTAAATGCTTTGCTCTGTTTACAAAACACTTAGTCAAAATTCAAAAACATTTAGAAGTTTTTCAAAACTGCATATCATTGAAAATTTCAGGGGGAGAACTTTTCAGGGGGAGCTTATATTGTTAAGTATCTCTTAAAAATAATCTTGTTTGTTAGATATGATTTAAATGCTTTTAACTTAACTTTTTGAACCATGTTGTTATAAATCAAAAAGGGGGAGATTGTTGGTGCCGGAAGCACCAAAGTCAAAACTATGTTTTGATAATGGCAAAGGGTTCAGAAGTTAAGGTTTTATTGTGATCTAACAATGCTAATCAAGTGTGTAGGAAAAGTCCTAGGTACACTAGGCACGAAGTCCTGGTTCTAAGAATTGGGCAATAAGTCCTAGCCGCGGGCTTGACACCTAAGTCCTCACGAAAGGTTGGGCAATAAGTCCTGGTCGTGGACTGGGCACCAAAGACCTGGTGAGTGAAGCTGGGCAATAAGTCGTGGCCGAGGGCTGGACACTGAAAACTTGGTGAGTAAAGCTGGGCACTAAGTCCTGGTCGTAGACTGGGCACGAAGACCTAGTGAGTGAAGCTGGGCAAAAGTCCAACCGGAGGAGCCGGTTGGCAAACAAGTAAAATCTTCTGAGAGGAGTAGGTGAGGGCGCGTTCCCCGTAGGAGGGAACATTAGGCGTTGGGAAGCCCAAAGTTAGAACCAAGATAGATCAGGCTGTAAATTATGCTAAAATCAATATTATTTATATGTTACTCGTGTTTTGAAACTAACCCTAGTTGCAGAAACGAAGGAATGGAGGTTTCTGCTCCCAGGAGCCTCAATGGAGTGAGGCGCCCTGGTTGACTAGGAGCCTGTGTAGAGACAGGCGCCCCAGACAAAGGGGTATTCCAAAGCCACTGCGAAGCAAGCCTCAAGACTGCAACAGAGGCGCCTGTGTTAACACAAGTGCCCCAGTTAGCTCAGGAGCCTTGATTGAGGGGATAAGCGCTGGCCGAGTCTGCGGATTGAGTTTTGCGTAGTGAGGACCACGTGTCAAGCGCCCCTTCAACACAAGTGCCCCAGCTATGACTATATAAAGGCGTTCACCCCCTTGGCTTCGAACATAACTTCTTCCAACGCATTCGAACAAGCGCTCTACTCCGAAATGCTGCGTGCTCAAGATTCCAGCGCCAACGACGACTCGCGGCACCGATGTTCTAAATCTTCCGGTCGTCAGTATAATTTACTTAATTCTATATTTGTACTCAACTTGTAATTATTTTATGAAATATAAAATTGTTCGTCGTAAACGGTCAAGGACCGTGGGCCTTTGAGTAGGAGTCGACTGCGACTCCGAACCAAGTAAAAACAAAAGTGTTAGCGATTGTTTTTGCTTTTCCGCTGCGCAATTACTCTTTGTATTTCCGAAAAATTTATCAATCAATATTCACCCCCCCTCTATCGATTCAAATCGGTCCCACATGTATTTCCAAGACCAGGATTTACTTAAAGGCCTAAACTTAGAGATCTAAAATGATTCTAACCTGGACCGCATCTAAAGTCTCAATTGGAATTTGTCCTTACCGGAATTCGCTCATTCAATGACTTGTTGGGTTCGTTCGGTTGTGATTTCTCTCCATATCCCCAGATTAAAATTCTATTGATTAGAACAAATTTGGATGGAAAGAAAACTTTCCGAACAACCTACTTCATCATCGTTCTATTCGATTGAGTGATCGCTTGGACAAACTTATTGTTCAAGCAATCTAACTCCTTTTGTTGATTAGCCACGGAATAGATGATGATTGAATCGCCGGTTCTTGTGTTTATCTTTGGGGTCCATGTAAACAATATGAATACAATTAAAACATATATGAAAACAAGTTATACCTCTTGTTTTACCTCTTGATCTTCTATTGTATTCCTATCCTCTTCTTGGACGTCATGTGGGCGACGATCTTCCAAGAAACGAAACCACCAAAACTCTCCTTCTTCTTCCTCTTGCTTGCGTCAACTACCAAAAGAGGATGATCTCCTTCTTCCTTGCTTGTGCCGACCACCAAAAGGAGAAAGCTCTCCTTGCGCCGGCCCTAAGGATTGAAGGGAAGAAGAAGAACAAGAAGAAGAGAAAGAATTCTCTCCTTCACCAAACCCTAACCGACCACCTTCCTTCCTCCTCACTTGCTTACGGTGACGAACACCAAAGGAGAGGGTCTCCTTCCTTTTGTTGCCACCGGCCACTCCTCCTTCTTCTATGTTCCACACGCCCAAGGGAGGAAGAAGAGAAGAGAAGAAGAAGAATAAAGATCTTCTTCCTTCTCCCAACCCAAACCGAGAGCCCCTCCTTTTCCTTGTTGCCGGCGCTGCCCAACCCTAGGAGAGAGAGAGAGAGAGAGAGAGAGAGAGGAAAAACCAAGGCTTAGGTTATTGATTAGGATTTGGTTTCATGGATTTATGAGGTATTTATAGGCTATAATAGGGACCATGAGGACGAGTTGATTTTGGTCTCCTAACAGATCCTCAACCCAACCCGTTAATAATAACCCGCTCCACTAATGAGTTATTATTGAACTACCGCACCAACCCCATAATAAAATATGGACTCCACCATATTATGTGTAAATTATCTCCCCGTGTTTAAGATATCGCATGTCCATTAATTAATTAAATTACTAATAATTTAATTAATTAATATTTACCTCCAAGAGTAATACCACTCAACCTTATTATCATGTCGGATCAAGCCCACCTGCATGATTTACATGATAATCTTTATGAGCTCCTCAAGGGGACATCATCATCCTTTAATAACTAGGACACGGTTTCCTTCTATGATCAACGACACACCATATAAATAATATTATTTTCCAATTTACCGGGCCTATTGATTTAACGAATAAATCTTGCCCTTTGGTAAATTAAAGAAATAAATATTAAGTACATGTGCCCATTATTATATCGGGATTAAGAACATGTACATCATAATAACCGAGGTATTGTTCGATTATATAGTCAGTATAAATCGAACAACCTCAAATCGGTCCTGCTTAATACACACAAAGTGTACTAGTGTAATTCTATAGTCAAGATAGACTAATACCAAATTACACTACAATCGTTCCAACGGTTTGTCCAAATCCATCTTGGTTGTGAGCCTTTACTTATACTTTACAAAGAACTGATAACATGATCTTCTATGTGGCACCACACACCATGTTATCTATAATGTAAAGTAATAGACAATTGCATACATATAACAAATATAAAATGCAAACACATGACCAATGTGATTCTTATTCCAAAATAGATGTTCATACTGTTGGGACCTTGTCGTTTAGCTAGAGTGGGGGGGGGGGGGTGAACAACTTCTTTTTTATTTTCTTCCTACAAAGGTTAGCAAGTGCAAGCGAAAATCTCAATTCTAAACTAAAACAATGCTAACACATCACCTTTACATGGTTCGGAAATAAAACTCCTAATCCACGACTGTCCGTAAGGTGGACGATCCTAATCCTTCGGTGGATGACTCCCCAGAACACCTCTAGCTAGCTCTTGTCACTCCTTGTGGGTGGAGAAACCTCGCCACAATCCTTTGATAATGTCTGAGCACTTGCAGGGAACGAACAGACTTTGACCAAGCTTGTTTCGCCAAGGAAGAACAACAAAAAACGAGCCCTCTTAAATAGTGCTCAATATTGTTCTGACCGTTACAAGTCGACTCCCCCTAGGTCAGTCGACTAGTCTTCGCGAATTCAAATGTCACAGCCTGATGATTCACATTCTGGTCGACACCAGTGAATTGCCCAGTCGACTGCATCAGTCGACTGATCCAAGCATCAGTCGACTGATCTTTCTGTGCTCTACCTCAGTCGACTGATCAAGCATCAGTCGACTGCCACCTAAGGTTTCCCTTCCCGAGTACAATTCACTCAACACTCGAACCCTAGGATTCCCTTCCCGAGTACAGTTCTCTCAGCACTCGAATCCTCGCTACTCAGTTGACTCTTCATTCAGCAGCCTCGACATGTTACCTTCAAGCCCTCTTCGACTTTGGCTCTCGTCCCTCGGATGCATGCAAGCCCGCGACTTATCCCCCCGTGCCATCCTTCGTGTATGCCTTGAAGTCCGCTTCCCTCGGCTCATCGTCCCTGCTCCAGCAGCCTTGACCTGTTGCCTTCAAGCCCTCTTCGACTTTGGCTCTCGTCCCTCGGATGCATGCAAGCCC
>JAGFNQ010002785.1:43710-69883 GCA_024364735.1 Boesenbergia rotunda
AACTTTACCTTTTAGGGTGAAGTTTTCATTTTCAAGTTGAATAGTTTTTTCAAGTTTCAATTGAATTTGAAGTCAATCTTAGATTCAAATGCAGACAGTTTCTTATCTAAGTAAGAAATAATTTTTTAAAAAAATCTTACATTTAATAACTCTTGTACCTTAGTCGAGTCATCAGAAAAGAATGCGGACTTGTGGCTCGACTCGTATTCAGATTCATCATCTTGCTCTAACTCTGAATCAAGTCCAGTCGTCATCAGTGTGATATATCTGGAATTCTTCGAGGGTTCTCCATCCGAGGAGGTCTCGTTCCAAGTTGCTTGTAATGTCTTCTTCTTTTTCATTTTCTTAGGTAGGGGTGAGCAAAAATTCGGAAAAACTGAATTAACCGAACCGAATCGACCGAATTTTGGAATTCGGTTCGGTTAATTCGGTTTTCGGTTATTTTTTCGAAATTCGGTTCGATTTTCGGTTAATTCGGTTCGGTTTTCAGTTTTCAATTTTGCAATTCGGTTAAACCGAATAAGAATATTAATTTAATTATTTTTATTTAAAAATATAATTAAATTAAATAAAATCTTGGTTTTTTAATTAAAATCGAATAAAATTTTTAAAGTTCGGTTAAATCGGTTAATTCGGTTAAAAACCGAATTAACCCGAGATTTTATCGGTTCGGTTTTTTCGATTTTTATCAAGAAATTCGGTCGGTTCGGTTTTGTTGAAAAAAATCGATTTATTCAATTTTCGGTCTATTCGGTTCGGTTTTAACCGAATACTCACCCCTATTCTTAGGTTGGCCCTCCTTCTTGTATGGGCATTCGTGCTTAAAATACCCTTTCTTGTTGCAGCCAAAATAAGTGATGTTGCTTTTGGATTCAGTTGTGGAAGGCTTCATCACTTTATGAATGTTCTTTTTGGAGAACCTTTTCTTCTTCCTGGTGAACATCTTTCTTACCAAGTTCACCAGGTGTTCTTCATCATTTGAGTCTGAGTCAAACTTGCTTTCAGACTCTTCCTGAATTTTGCTCCTTGACTTTGCTTCTTTTGAAGAACCTACAACCAAAAAAATATCTTTTTCGATTGTTTTAGTATTATTTTGTTCATGTAGCTCTAACTCACAAAATAATTTATCAAGTTTTAATTTTGAATGATTCCTTGAAATTTTGTAAGCATCTATAATAGATACCCTCAATGAATTTCAGGGAAAAACATTTAGGGCGTATCTTACCACATCTCGGTTCTCTGGTTGATGTCCTATTTGATGCAACCCATTCATGCTGTCCTTGATTTGGGAGTGGAGTTGACCGACTGTTTCTCTACCCTGCACTTTAATATTAAACAATTTATTTAATAAAAGGTCACTTTTTGTTACCTTGGCATCGTTGGTCCTTCATGCAGCTCGATCAGTTTATCCCAAAGTTTTTTGACACTTTCTGTTGGGCCAAATCGATTTAGCTCCTCTTTTGTTAAGCTGCATTGCAAAGTGTTTTGGGTCTTAAACTCAATTTGTGCCTTCTTCTTCATGTCAGTGTTCCACTTGCCTGACTTTAGTGGAGTATTTTCTCCTTCGTCCATCGGAGGTGAGTATCCAGTCGGTCTTCAGGTAAACCTTCATTCTCCTTTCTAATAGCCAAAATCATCCCCGTTGAACATAGGAGGGCAGACCATGCTGTAGCCTTCACCTTGGGCCATTGGGTCTAACACGCAATAAACAGAAGAGAAAAATTACCAAGACTAGGTCTTCAATTAACAGTGTGGGAGGAAAAGATTAATAAAAGCAACTTGAGTGGTGTTGCACCAACTTTAAGTAAATCTGAACGGAAAAAAAGATCTGTCTAAAGATAGGTAATTATACCAAATCTAGACTATGTACGAAAAACTAAATATTCGAATAAAATAAATCCAAACCCCGACTCTTACGGTGGTTGCACCGATTCAGAGCAAACCTCGCTCTAATATCACTTGTAGGATCGTTGCACATGAGAGGGGGGAATGAATCACGTGACTTTTTAAAACAAATGACATTTTATCGAAGTTATAAAAATACGAGCAAGTGCAGCGGAAAATAATGAAAAAGTAATCATGCGAACACAAGTAAACCTTCATTCTCCTTTCTAATACCAAAAATCATCCTCGTTGAACATAGGAGGGCAGACCATGCTGCAACCTTCACCTTGGGCCATTAGGTCTAGCACACAATAAACAAAAGAGAAAAATTACCAAGACTAGATCTTCGATTAACAGTGTGCGAGGAAAAGATTAATAAAAGCAACTCGAGTGGTGTTGAACCAACTTTAAGTAAATCTGAACGGGAAAAAGATCTATCTAAAGATAGGTAATTATACCAAATCTAGACTATGTACGAAAAACTAAAAAATCGAATAAAATAAATTCAAACCCCCGACTCTTACGGTGGTTGCACCGATTAAGAGCAAACCTTGCTCTGATACCACTTGTAGGATCGTTGCACGTGAGAGGGGGGGAATGAATCACGTGACTTTTTTAAAAAAAATGACATTTTATCGAAGTTATAAAAATACGAGCGAGTGCAGCGGAAAATAATGAAAAATTAATCACGCGAACACAAGTAATTTTTTACTTGCTTCGGAGCTTCGTCGAGTCCTACTGCAAGGCTTAGGTCCCTTGGACCTTTTCGACGGACAATCCACTAATACCCTTTACCAGTAAACTCCCGGTAGAGTGATCGAGTACAAAAGATGAGTAGGAAGTGTAACAACCCTACACTTCCTACTTGATATAATTAAGTACAAGTAAATAGTTTTAAAAGCATTATCCAACACAAGTGTAGAATTTCGATCGGCTCGTGTGCTGACGTTGATCTTCCGGTGGCGATTGAATGTAGTTGTGTCAAAGTGGGGCCGCAACAGGAAGAAGAGGAAGCAGAGTGAATGCGAAAGTTTGAAATCCTAGAAATAATAGATTAAGAATTGTTCTCTTCAGCTCTCGGCAACAAGTCCTTATAAAGGACATCTAAGGCGCATCAGTTCCCCACTATGACTCCTCAGATTAAGGAAACTCTATGCTCGATCCGAAGCCTTCGATCTCACTTCTAATCCTTTGGAAGGTGCCTTGGATCCCCTTCGAGGCGTCTCAATTCACTGAACTTTTATTTGTAATGCCAGCTGCACAGAGGCACCCTTAAGCACTCGAGGTGCCCTCCAGTTCCAACAAAGATGCCTCGAGCACTGTTCATCCGAGGCAACTTTTGCACTTTAAACCCTGCAAAATTATATTAGTCTAAAATAACAAATACTCTGCAAAACAATGTTAGCAAAAGTATAATATAGACTAAATAAACTGAATATTAAATATACCATGTCTTCCCAAGACCAGGATCTAGTCAAAAACCTCAACTTAGAGATCTAAAATGACTCTATGCTGGATCAAACCAAAGTCTCAACGGGGACTCTTCCTCATCAGAATTCACTCCTTCAGTGACTTACCTTACTTACCTTATGCAGTTCTACTTGACCTCATAACCCACCAGGACTTCTTGCCAAGTCTACACCAACTTGGACTTCAGTCAGTTGTCAGGCCCCGCGGACCCAACTGAAATTCCCACTAAGACTCCACCACCCTAAACTTTAGCCTGATGTCTGGTTCAAAGTCTTTCAAACCAGCACACTCGGTAAAAAGGTTAAATAACTACAAACCTAACTTTAACTTATTTGTCATTCATTAAAACCCGAGTTTGACCGTTAGTATAAACTGTACCAACAATATTCTCCTCGACGATTGGATCAGACGACTTTAATTTTCTTACCTAGTTGAAGTTCAACTTCAATTTTGAAAATTTTGAACATGTCCAAAGATTACGACTTCTCATGAATAAGATATAATATTTGGAATAGTTATCTATGAAACTAATAAAATATATATATCCATTCCAAGATGTCTTAGGGAATGATCCATAAATATTCATATGTATTAGCTCCAAAACGTCAATACAACAGTTAGTCCCCTTATTCCTTTTGTTAGTAGTCTTTCCCTTAACACACTCTATGCAAACATCAAAGTCTGACATGGAATCGAGAATTTCATGCGACATTAACCTTTTCAAATGTTGTTTGGATTTATGTCATAAACGTCTATGTCACAATATTTACGAATTCTCATCGGTCAATTTACATTTCATACCTATACTATGCATTATTATGTTGTTAACCGCAGGAGTAAAGGTATTCAATTTATAAAATTTATCAATCAAGGAAAGATTGTCGATCAAAACTGAATTAAAGAAAATATTAAACATTTTATTTCCAAATGAACAAGGATAACTTGTATGTCCAAATAAAAAATTAAAATTAAGTTCCATCTACAAAGATGGTACAATAAAAGAATTTTCTAAATTTAAATAGATATCAGTTCTTAAATAAAGCCTAAAAATACAAATAGACTAGACTACTACCTTCTTGATATTTTCCGTATAGATGTATCTTTCATCAATAAGCGAAAGTCGACTCCTGAAACAACTCTGCATAGTGACAGTTATATGAGTAGTAGCACCAGTATTTATCCATCAAGTGTTAGTGGGTACAATAACTAAATTGACTTTCAAACTAACAAAGTTGAGAAACTTACTATTTTTTACATGCAGTTGACGTACTTGAGGCAGTCTTTCTTCATATAACCTTTTTTTGCAAAAGAAATAAGTATATTCCTTATCATGCATTTTGGGTTCTTTATGGTCATTACCTACAGAGTCTACAGTTTATTTTCATTTCCTTTGTTATTGATCCTTGTTCCGAAAGGAATCGACGTTGATGGCCCGTCACCAGAGTCCAATCCACCGGGATGACGACGAGAGAGGAAATGCTCCTGTCTTGCGAGATTAACACGAGCGTTAATGGGAACACATCGGAGGTTGTCTGGCGGAGCCCACTCCGATGCTCAAGTTAGTGCCTCAGTATATGAGATGGTAGAAAGGAAGGAGAATGTGTAAGTTAGAGAGTGCGTAACCTCTTTACCGGAGGGGTTGGAGTACCATTTATACCTGAGGCGGCAGTCACACTTATCCCCACGTTCTATTCCACGTCCCCCCATCTTCGGTTACTGGATTACCCTTGTAACAACCATCGCAGCCATTAAATCTAGACCGTTGTGATGATGAACACGTTAATGGGCGTGTATTATGAGTCATGATTATCCCGTAATTATTGGTGATTATTATTCATAGATCCGAAGAGAAGGGGACCGTTACTTGAGGTCGAGTGCTCCTTGCGCTCCGCTATCCCAGGGTGATCTTGGGGTCTTTTGGTCTGGGGGGTCCCGGGTGCTTACCCTCCTGAGGTGATCACGGGGACCTGATCTCCTGAGGTGATCTCGGGCGTGTGTCCTCCCGGGTCAGTTTCCGGAGTATTCCTGGCCCAAGGTGGTCTCAGGAATCCACCTTCCCGAGGGGGTCTCGGGAGTCAAGGAGAGAGAGTCGTACAGACTCGATAGATCTTACCACATAGCTTCATCAGTCCACATGTCAACCATGGGGTGCTCCACCCCATCACAAGTCCCTCCCTTTTAGTCTAATCGAAGGAAGCGTTGCTGATTGATTAGACTAGTGGTGTGATGAAGAAGCTATGTCATGGTGTTTCGTATATACTTTTACTACTTTCCTTAGTGGCCGGTCGGGTCCGAGGAATCAGACCATGCATCCTTGGGCCCTAGGCGGCTCCTCGAATGCATTCTGCCTCTATGTGAGCTTCGAGACAACATCTTGATAGTTGTTCATGGCCTTTTAAAGTCGTATGGGGTCCCTTAATGGCGACAAGGTCATCTGATGAATGTTGTCTCACCACGTGCTCCGCCATGCTCTGCGCGGCGATCTCCCGCTGATACACTCCGTAGGTCATACGAAGCAATGACAGTAAGATGGTGGCTCCTCGAGATGCCCCATCAACCCCCGTGACGTGCTACCTCCCTATTGCTCACAGGCAGGCAGCTTCTCCCTATAAAAGCGGGTGCAACGCCACCCTTCTGCCTTCTTGCCTGATTTGTTTTCAAACATCTTCGTCTACCTGCTATTCATCTCGCTGCCGCATCCCAAGAGTAAGTCTCCTTCTGTTCCTCCTTTCCTTCACCCTTATGGGTCCAGTAGAGAAGAGGAAGAAGACTCACGGCGAGGGTGAAGATTCGTTAGGGGAACCCACCTATCACCCAGAGTGGTATGATACCATCTCCTTTAGGGTCAGGTTAGAGTCCCTTCAGGCAGCCTGCTAGAGGTATGGTATCCTGGAGGACTAGGAGGTGAGTGTTCCAGCCCTAGGTCAATCACCCGTAGAGCCTCCTGCGGGTTTTTTCACCTTCTTTTTGGGGCAGATAGAATTAGGGCTTCGCTTCCCGATTCCTCCCTTTTTCATGAAGGTCGCCACCTATTTTAACATCCCCCTTCACTAACTGGCTCCGAACGCCTTTGCCCAGATGGGCGGGGCATTTGCCCTTTTCAAACTTTCGACATCCCTGTGACCCCCCGATTTTTTCATGTTTTCTTCGTTTCGACGTTTGACTTTACAGCTCGTACTGGCCATAGGTTCTTAGGGGGTCTCCCTTCCTCCCACAAGGGATGGAAGGAACGATTCTTCTTTATCCACCTCCCTGAGCGTCCCTTCAGCCCTATTCGCTGGATGGAGAGCTTGCCGCCCATCCCGGACCAAGGCGACTTCTAGCAGGACGTAGGATAACAAAGGGCTAGGGGTATCCTAGTAGGGATGGAGTTCCACGACCTTCAGGTAGTGCAATGTGAGGAACTTCTTTACCGGGCCGATCTCAGCCCGAAAGTCACAAGCCTTAGTTCAAATCTCCGTAAGTTCCATTTTGTCTTGTAAGTATCCTTGTTAATTCTAACTGATACCTTTTTGTCTCTATTTCGCAGACGATGTCATGCTCTCCCAAACTATCAACCGACTCCTGAAGTGGGAGCAGGCTCACGAGAAGGCCCAGGTTCCTACTTCAGTTCCTTCCGCCCCTGTGGGCATCTCAGCCGAGGGCTGCAAGGAAGCGGTCGAACCACTAGAAGGTCCGGGAGTCCAGGACCCACTGGAGGTCCCAGGGGTGCCCGAGCAACCTGCTTTAGCTGAGGAAGATTCTTCATCCTTCCCCGTCCTGGCAGGAGATGGGGAGCCCACCCCTGCTCTCCCTGATGAGCGGCAGCTACTCCAAGCCCCGAGAAGAAACGGCGAAAATGACTTGTCTATAAGCAAACTCCTTTGAAGAGGTTGAGGAAACTCTCGACCTCGGAGCTTCCGCTAGCCACTGATGAAGAGGATGGGGTGCTCTTGTCCCAGAGCCTTCGGATGGTGCCCTCCTATCCCTCTGAGGCCTCCACGGATCTGGCAGCTCCTATCGCAGCCGTCGCGGCCGAATATCCTGCCACCCAGCGAGGAAAAGAGGTGCTGCCTGTCGTGCTTTGCCCCCGTCGAAAAACTCCATCGGCGAAGAAGACGGCGACCAAGGGTTCCCAGTCATTAAAAATAATGACAACTACCCCCGAGAGTGACAGGCAGCAGGGGGCATCCAGCTCAGAGGAAGACGTCCCCGAACCCCGAAGCCTCCCTGGCCCCTCGGCAGGGGATGCCGTGGAAATTCTCCCCCTCCTGCTCATCTCCTGAGGTCGGTTACGTTGGCCAGGTATCTGGGTATGCTACACCAGTCTCTGCTGACGGTAATTGCCTTCATCTTTCTCCTCTTGGCTTCTATTGTTTTGTCTGTTTTTCAACTGTCCTTTTGTATTGCATGTCATCTCCAATTGTGCTACTACCAGTCGCCTGTTGTGCTCCCGAGAGGTCACTGGAGACCTCCTCCAGTTATTGTCGGAATCAGAGGCACAGGTTGGTCGTGCCCGCGAGGCAGGCCTCCTGCAGCTGGAGGTCAGCAGGGCTCTATGGTGAAGATCGAGCACTGCCTTGACACCCTGCTAGCCTTGGAGGAGACTATGCACGACTACCGTCTCCGAGAGCATATTCTGTCAGAGCAGAAACAGGCCCTTTTTGAGGACCTGCAGAAAGTGACCCAGGAGCGGGGAAAACTCCAGGCTTAGAAGGAGGAGTTATCTGCCCGTGTTCAGCTCTTGGAATCCTCCATGAAGGCTCTGGAGGATCAGAATAAAGATTAGGAGCGCCAGCTAGCTATCAAGGAGTATGACTTAGAGCTAGCGACCTCGTATGCCTCCGACCTCCAGGAGAGCATCACTCAAGCCCAGGCCAAGGCTTCTACTGCCTCTCAGAAACTCCAGGACTAGGGGCTCACGACCGCCTATCTTGGGAGGTCTGTCTTGGGAGGTGGAAAAGTTGAAGTCTGCCAAGAAGGAGGTTGAGGCTGAGCTAGAGAAGCAAAAGGTTGACCACACAACCCAACTGTCCACGACCGAGGCAGAGTTCAAGGCCAAATTTTTGCAGTCTGATGAGTTTGGTGACATCCTGGCTAGCAAGTATTGAAGCGCATAAAACAGAGCTTCAATGGTGCCATTAGACAATTACAGAAGGCCCAACTGCTGAAACAAGATGCCGACCTAAGTGCCTTGAACGTTGGCCAGGTTTGGGACGAGCTCTCGCCCGAAGAGCAAGAAATATAAGGATCTTCCCAGACCAAGGCCTCGCTATTCTTTTGTCTTTTCGTCTTCAGCAACTTTTTCATGTAATTACCCTGAGTATAATGAAAAATCCTTTTTTGGCCCACTGTCTTGAGTTCTTCTCCTTATTTTCTCCTTACGCATCCTGTGTCTTTGCATGAAGAGCAAGGAAATTGAAGGGATGATGTTTTTCCTCAACTCATAGAGCAAGGGTGCTGTCCGGCAGCAATTCGGTTCGAGGAGCATGGGGCCCAGTGCTGGAAGGGACCAGGAGTCTACTCACCGCGCAGGGGGTAGGGTTTTACTACTCTTGATCAGGCATCTGTAGTACCCGGACCAAGCCTACTCACCGCGGAGGTAGTAAGGTTTTAAAGCTCTTGGCCGGGCATCCGCAGCACCCGGACCAAGCCTACTCACCACGGAGGTAATAGGGATTTACAGCTCTTGGCCGGGCATCCGCAGCACCCATACCAAGCCTACTGACCACAGAGGTAGTAGGGTTTTACAGCTCTTGGTCGAGCATCCATAGTACCCGGACCAAGCTTACTCACCACGGAGGTAGTAGGGTTTTATAGCTCTTGGTCGGGCATTCGCAGCACCGAGGCCAAGCTTACTCACCGCAGAGGTTGTAGGGTTTTATAGCTCTTGGTCGGGCATCCACAACACTCGGGCCAAATCTACTCACCACAGAGGTAGAAGGGTTTTACAACTCTTGGTCGGGCATCCGCAGCACCCGAACCAAGTCTACTCACCGTGGAGGTAGTAAGGTTTTATAGCTCTTGGCCGGACATTCGCAGCACCGAGGCCAAGCCTACTCACCACGGAGGTAGTAGGGTTTCACCCAGGTAAGGATTCACTGTCTTTCGAGTAATATTTCATTTGCTCTTTTATTTATTGAACTGGAAGCAGTGCAAACAAAAAATACAAAAGTTAAGCAAACAACTCAACCCCTCACCGAGTGCGAAAAGGGCGAAGATGGTTGGCATGCCACGACCTCTCCAGCCCCTTGCCTTTGTCATCTTCCAAATAGTAGCTGCCCCCTGTGAGCTTTTTGGTGATGACATAAGGTCCGCCCCACTAAGGTTCTAGCTTCCCAGGGCCACCTACTGGTTTGGTCCTCTTCCAAACATTGTCTCCGACTTCAAAATGACGGGCGATTACCCGGCGATTGTAGGCTTGTTGCATCCATCGTCGATATGCTTCTAGCCGAGCTGCTGCTTTATCCTGCACCACTGAAATGAGATCTAGGTCGATCAGCCACTCTTGATCATTGTGCTCATTATAGAGCTGCCATCGGGTGGACTCTTCCCCTACCTCCACCGGGATTACAGCCTCTACCCCATACACCAGCTGAAAAGAGCTCTGGCCTGTTCCTTCTCGTGGAGTGGTGCGATAGGACCACAAGATGCTGGGGAGTTCTTCGACCCAGTTGCCTTCGACGTGATCTAGTTTTATCTTGAGTCCCTTGAGGATTTCGCGGTTGACCACCTCGGCTTATCCATTGCCCTGCGGGTACGCCACTGATGTGAAGGTCTGACGAATGCCCAATCCCTCACACCATTCCTTGAGCTTGCGCCTGGAAAACTACCTTCCATTGTCTGACACCAGCTTGTGGGGGATGCCATATCTGCAAACGATATCCCTCCATAGGACTTTCATCATGGCGGCCTCCGTGATGTGTGCTAGAGGCTCAGCTTCCACCCATTTGGAAAAATAGTCGACAAGGACAAGCAGGAACTTCTTCTACTGTGGCCCGATTGGAAAGGGACCTAATATGTCCATTTTCCACTAATCGAAGGGGCATGACACTGTAGAGACTTGCAAGGGCTCGATCGGCCGATGCGTCATATGCTGATGTCTTTGGCAGGCTCCACGTCCAGCCACGAACTTGAGCATGTCGGCTTGGAGAGTGGGCCAAAAGTATCCTGCCAGGATAATCTTCCTGGACAGAGATCTCCCCCAATGTGGCTCCTGCAAATGCCCTCATGTACTTCTCGCATCACGTAGTTGGCTTCTTCCGATTTGATACATTTGAGGAGTGGTCGAGTGAAGGCCCTCCTGTATAGTTGATCGCTGACCAACGTGAATCTGGTGGCCCAGCGGCGGAATAGTCGGCCTCCTTGGTCCATGCTTGGGAGGTTTCCACTGCGCAGGAACTCCACATTTGATCTCTCAATCGATTATGGTGTCGCCTTCTACCTCCTCTCCAATCTGTGCCACTGTCTATTCCAGGGCACTTGGTTCATCCAACTGCTAGGTCGAGATGGAGCTAGCCAGCTTGACAAGTTCATCGACCTTGACATTGTCTGCCCTGAAGATTTTCTGCAAGATAACCTCCGTAAAGGAGGATTTCAGCTACTCATAGAGGGCTACATACTTCTGCAAGAGGTCACACCTAACTTTGAAGTCGCCCTTTATTTGCTGTGCCACGAGCTGGGAGTCTGAGTGTACCACATAGCCCCCATGTGCTTGGCTGCTTACAGACCCGCTAGGATCGCCTCGTATTCGGCTTCATTGTTGGTGGCTTTGAAGTGGAACCGGATGGATAAATGTAACATGTCCCCCTGAGGGGAGACCATTAACACCCCAACTCCGCTGTGGCGACTGTTGGAAGACCCGTCTACGTAGACATTCTAGACTCCTTCGGCCTCGGGCTCCGGGACTGCCTCTAGCATGAAATCTGAGAGAGCTTGTGCTTTGATAGCGGTACGAGGCTGTACTCAATTCCGTATTCGGTCAACTCTGTAGTTCATTTGATCAACTGGCCTGAAGCTTCTGGATTGGTGAGGACCCGTGCGAGTAGACTGTTGGTGAGAACCATGATAGGATGCGCTAAGAAATACGATCTTAACCTCCGGGCCATTAAGACCAGGGCGTAGGCCAGCTTCTCCATCGTAGTGTATCACGTCTCAACATCCTTCAGGAGATGTCCAAAGAAGTATATAGGGTATTGTACCATGCCTTCTTCTCGGATGAGTGCTGAGCCTACCGCTTGTTCTGCTGCAGAAATTAGACAAATAAGGTCTTCCCTTCTACTAGCTTGTAGAGGATGGGGAGCTTGGCGAGATAGGCCTTCAGGTCAGCGAGTGCCTTCTCACACTGGTCATTCCAATCGAACTTGGTTGCTTTCCTTAGAATCTTGAAGAATGTCAGGGTCCTATCTGCAAACTTGGAGATGAACTAGGATAGGGTCGTGATTCTACCATTCAGCCACTGCACTTCCTTGAAGTTGCGAGGGGAAGACATATCCAGAATAGCCATTACCTTTTTTGAATTAGCCTAGATCCCCCTCTCCGTCACCATATATCCCAAGAAATGGCTACTCTTCACCCCGAATATGCACTTGGCAGGGTTCAACTTCAGCTTGTTGGCCCTCAGGGTGGCGAATGTCTCTTCTAAGTCTGTGATCATGATCATGTCCTTTCCCTTGTCAGTCTTAACCAGGATGTCATCCATATACACTTAGATGTTTCTCCCGATCTGATGGCTGAAGACTTTATCCATCATCCGCTAGTAGGTTGCCCTAGCATTGCGAAATCCGAAAGGCATGACATTATAGCAATACATGCCGTCGGCTGTCACAAAGTTGACTTTCTCCTGGTCTTCAGGAGCTAGCAGAACTTGATGGTGTAAGTACCCCTGGTTGATTTTGATGTGATCAACCAATTTAAGTTAGGTCCTGGTATGTTTAATCCCTCTGCTAAGTGTGTAGGAGCTTAGGTATGAAGGAAATCGAGCGTAAGACGTAGCAGACAAGAAGGATTATGTGGGGAAGTGAGCCGACGGGCTCGGTACAATCCGAGGGGCGCGGAAGCTATTAAAGAGTACGCCGGTGGAGCAAGAAGGACGTGTGTGGTTTCTGAGGGACGAAAAGTCGGGAGGAAGGACGCTCGAGGGGCGAAAGGTCGGAGTCAAGTTCTGGTGAGCCTAACTCCGGTTGGCCGGAAATCACCCAAAAGATGAAGAACCAAAAGACTGGTCAGTCGCGGTGTCCGAGGGACGAGAAGCCGGGAGGAAGGACGCTCGAGGGGCGAAAGGCCGGAGTCGGGTTCGGGTGAGCCTAACTCCGGTTGGCCGGAAATCACCCAAAAGATGAAGAACCAAAAGACTGGTTAGTTTGACCATGTCAAACAAGCCGCTAGAAAAAAGAAGCATTTAATTGCTACTAAGAAGATTCAATCCCAAGACCTCACCTTACATAGGTTGTCATGGTTACCAGTTGGGTTAGTAGTTAATGATACTGAGAGGTTGCTGATGATTCTACTTGAAGATGATAACATCGAAGTCTAAAGCAGATGATAATGTCTTAAAGGATAAAACCTTATCCTTGAATCAGATCCAATGGATGCAGTTTAATCCCATCCAAGATCAACCATCCAGATTACATTCATGGATCAACGGCCAAGAGAAAATTCCTCAACAATCAACAATCCAGATTTATTCTCTTAGGCTATAAATAGGCTTAGAGTTTCAACCTTTTCAATGATTCAATTAATTCATTCATGTAAACTTTCTAAAAGTCTAGCGTGCTATTTTTGTAAGGCTTCTCCGCCACAAGGAGATTTTTATTGAGCATCCACTGCCTTGGAAGCAACGTTCTCAGTTGTGACCAAGTTTCTTTTTTAATGACGAGTGCCTCCACTTTCATATTTTTTTACCGTCTATTCACTCCCCTCTAGCCGGTCCAACCCGATCCAACAGATGGTAGCCTTGATAAGCATTTAACATTGAAATGAGCTCACAACCGACCATCTAGCTGATCTATTCGAGGCAAGGGGTAACAATTCTTAGAGTAGGCTTTGTTCAGGTCGCGAAAATCAATACAGACCCGCCATTTACCCCCCTCCCCCCCGGCTTAGGGACAAGGATTACATTAGCTAACTAGACCAGGAATTGAACCTCTCTTATGTGTCTGACCCTTAGTAGCTTGTTGACTTCATCCCTGATGGCCTTGTCCTATTCTGGTGCAAAGTGCCTTCGCCTCTGCTTCACCGGTCGGGCTCCAGGGATGACATGCAAGTGATGCATGGCTAGAGCCGGGGGTACCCATTTGATTTCTTCGGTGGCCCAGGCGAAGACATCTCTATGGCTCTGCATGTAATCTATAAGATGACTTCTTAGTTCTGGTGCATGGTCGGTGGCGATCCTCGTAACTCCCCCCTCTCCTATTGAGGGTGAATATGGACCTCCTCGCTCCCAACCTCCCTCCGTTCTTCTTTAGGTCCTTCATCTTCTCGTAGGTCGGCGAGATTAATTTGTATGGCTTCATAGGACCTCGGGTTCTGGCGCGATTCTGATCTGACTCCCCTGCTGTAGCATCGTCGAGATGGGGCAATTTAGGTGAGATCCAATGTAGATCTAACTTACTATTCACTCATGGGACCTCGAGATCTAACTTACCATTTGGCTTATTTTTTTGTGGGTCGTCGACCGTGCCGTTACTCACTAGGTCTTCCCACCCCTGGCCAGTGGATTTTTGCCTTCCCCAGGATTCGAACTCTAGACCTCCAAACTTAAGAACTAGAGTTTATGAATCATGGTAACCAATTGAGCCTGACTCAATTGGTTACCATGATTCATAAACTCTAGTTCTTAAGCTTGGAGGTCTAGAGTTCGAATCCTGGGGAAGGCAAAAATCCACTGGCCAGGGGTCGGAAGACCTAGAGAGTAACGGCACGGTCGACGATCGACGACCCACAGAAAAATAAAGGGGTCACCAAATGGGCCGCCAAATCGGCCGGGTCGTTACACTCCCATCGGTCGAGTCGACCATCTAGTCGATCCGAGGCAAATGGTAACAAATCCTTTGGGCAGGCTCGGTTGAGATCTTTAAAGTCAATGCAGACTCTCCACTTGTTGTCGGGCTTAGCCACCAGGACCACTTTGGCTAGCCAGGTCGGGAATTGAACTTCTCGTATGTGTCCGGCCTCCAAAAACTT
Organism: Boesenbergia rotunda; assembly: GCA_024364735.1. Taxonomy (NCBI): domain Eukaryota; kingdom Viridiplantae; phylum Streptophyta; class Magnoliopsida; order Zingiberales; family Zingiberaceae; genus Boesenbergia; species Boesenbergia rotunda. Next base: position 58,228 of record JAGFNQ010002785.1, read on the forward strand.
CTCGATTTCAGCTCGGATGATTTGTTCTGCTCCGTTCTGAAATCTCTCTTCCTCTACTTGACCGGCCTGGCGTTGGGATATACGTGCAGGTGGTGCTTGGCCACCTCCGGTTGGACACCCTGCAGTTTCCTCACCAACCAGGCGAACACATCCTGGTTCCTTGTCAAGCACTCCATCAGTGGCTCCTTTAGCTCACTTGGCAAACCCGCGACTATCTTGACTCGGGACTCTACTCGATCGGGGAGCAGCTGAATTTCCTTCTTGTCCTCTTGGAGCTCAACCCAAGGAGAGGATTGCACCATATTGCAACTACTGGACTGCGTTGAGCCTTCTGACTCTCAGTTTGGACATCGTCCACGTAGCATCGACGAGCCACCCTCTGATCTCCCTTAACCTCCCCGACCTTGTCGTCGACCGAAAACTTGATCTTGAGATAGAAGGTTGAAGTTACTGCCCGGAACTCGTTGAGAGCCGGTCGGCCCAGAATCACATTGTAGGCTAAGGGGGCGTCTACTATCAGGAAGGTGGAACATCTGGTCCTCTTCAGTGGCTCTTCGCCTAAGGAGATGGCCAGGCGAATCTTCCCAATCGGCTGCACCTAGTTCCCCGTGAACCTGAATAGTGGGGTGGCCACCAACTCCAGTTGGGACGGCTCGATCTGCAGTTAGTCGAAGGTTTTCTTGTATAATATGTTGATCGAGCTGCCCGTGTCCACTATAGTTTAGTGGACCTGGTAATTGGCAATCACTACGGTGATGACCAAGGCATCATCATGCGGGACCTCCAGTCTCAGTAGATGTTGCGACCCGAAGCTGATCTAGGGCTCTTATGCTTGAGCGGCACTCATACCAACCTGGTGAATCTCCAGTCGGCGCACTTGCGGCTTCCGGGCTCGGTTGGATTCCCCCCCCCCCCCCCCCCGGTCGTCCCGCCCGAGATCACGTGAACTCCTCCTCGAACGACATTCTGTTGGTTGGCTTGCTCCTCATCCATTTTCTCGGACTAAGCTCGCTCCTCCCGTGGGAACAAGTTACGTGCAGTCGGGGTTCTGTCTGTTGGTGCTTGGATGGCTAGAGAGGGGGGGGGGTGAATGTAGCCAGACACAAATTTCTCGCTCTTCTAAAAGGTTCTGCACTTCAAGGGTTAGCAGCAACAGCGGAAGCAATACAAAACAGAGAAACAAAGTTGGAGAAACTAAAACCCTAAACTAAGCACAAGCTCAAGACGCTAACTAAGAGGATTTACAAGGTTTGGGGATAACTTGCCCCTACTCCTTGGCGTGCTCGTGAGGTGGGCGATCCCTTGATCGTCGGCAGATCAAGCCCCGGTGAACACCGGATAAACTGAAGCCTCCTTCTCGGTGGAGAAACCTCTCCACAAGCTATCTCACAGATTGATACAAGTTAAGCTCACGAAACACTCGAGAAGAGAACCTCACAAGAATGTAGTAAGAACACTTAAGCACAAAGCAACAGAGAGCACTCAACACAGCCCAGCCAAACTCCTCACGTTTCTGTCTGTTCGCCTCTTTTCGCTCCTCTGCTTCCAGCTTTGTCTTAAGCTTCCTCTCCTCGTTGCCAAGCTTCACCAGCATCCATTGAGCACAGCCTGAACCCTCTGACCTCCTTGAGCACTCAGTCCACTGAAGACCCTCTCCAGCTGAGCTTCTGTCAGTCGCCAGCCGTGCCTCAGAAGCCGTTGAAACCTGAGAAGAGAATACGTACAAACCTGCTCAATGGAAAGTCTCCCATTGACCCTCCTTGAGTGTTTGAATCCTCCTGTATCACTTGCACCCATAGCAGACCCTTAGCAAATGAATATCAAACCATATCAGCAGTGTATTAGTGTATCAGACGAGAAAACAGACGCGATCAGAAACTTCTGACTGTGTATTTGAATTAAAGTCAGCTACTGATCGATCACCGGACCGATCAGAGTGATCCCTGATCGATCACCAGACCGATCAGGATAGGCCTAGACCGATCAGACTCCAGCCTGATTGGTCTCCAGTGAGAAACCTGAAATCGTGACTTCTCGTGATCGATCACCAGATCAATCCCAGGTCGTGGATCGGTCACCAGACCGATCCACCCCTTTGCAGAGTGTTTTTCTAGCTTCGCAGCCCAAACCTATTGATCGGTCACCGGACCGATCAGGTTGTGGCCTGATCGGTCTAGGGACCGATCAGGGCACTCCCTGATCATTCAGGCTCCAGCCTGATTGGTAATAATGAGGAACTCACGATGTTTGATCGTTCACCAGAACGATCAGGAGGTCTCCCTGATCGGTCACCAGACCGATCAGGAGCCAAGCAGAAGCCAACCAAGAGTTCTCTGTTCTCTTCCTGATCGATCACCAGACCGATCAGCCTTCACTGGATCGGTCACCGGACCGATCCATACTAGGAGTTCGTGCCAATCTCCCTGATCGGTCACCAGACCGATCCAGAGGCTTCCAATCTAACCCTAAGTCAAGAGAACGGGCTCCCAGCCTTCTCTGACTCATGCTCAGTCCCCCGGACCAAGACTTCATGCCCAGTTTCACTCACCGAGACTTCATTCAACCTAGCTTCCCAAGCTAGGACCTGGCTTCACTCACCAGGATTTCATCCAACCTAGCTTCCCAAGCTAGGACCTGGCTACCCAAGTCAGGGTTTCATCTAACCTAGCTTCCCAAGCTAGGACCTGGCTTCACACACCAGGATTTCACCTAGTCCCACTAGGTATGCCTAGTCCCACTAGGTATGCCTAGTCCCACTAGGTCTTTTCCACTTCACCTAGTCCCACTAGGTCTTTTCACCTAGTCCCACTAGGTGTGCCTAGTCCTACTAGGTCTTTTTCACCTAGTCCCACTAGGTCTTTTCCATGCCACCGTGTGATCTCCCAGATCCATCTGGACTTAATCCGAATTCACACAACCAAACATAAATCATTGTCAACACCAAAACAACAATCGGGCCAAACTGCATCAACACCGTCTAGGTTCCCCAGCTGCTGGGGTGGTTGTCAGACTCCCCTTGCCTGAGCCGCTTCCTGGAGATGCCTGACGCCCCCATCCCCGTGCGGTAGGAGCCTGACCTCTCCCAGCCTGTTGGCACTCCTCCATGTTGTGCGTGTTGCTCTGGTGAAACGCACAATAGGGCCTCCAGCGAGTTGGCAGACACCCCTGGGCCACTTGTTGCACGTGTCTGCGCTCCATTCCCGCTCGGTCGACTACTCCCGGCAGGCTACGGATGGGCCTGCCCGGGGATCGGCTGCTTTGAGCAGGGCTCAGAGTCGGCATACTAACTGCCTCCTTCTTCCGAGAGGCTTGTGCCACCTCCTGGTTAATGTACTTGATAGCCTTCCCTAACAGGTTGTCGAAGTCCTTCGGCGGCTTCCTGATTAGCGAATAGAAGAAGTCTCCCTCTTGTAGCCCTTGGGAGAAGGCACTGATCAACACCTCGGGTGTAGCGGTTGACACGTCTAGTGTCATTCCGTTGAATCTCTTGATATTGATGGGTATGGCTTGGCGGGTTTTCCTAGCGAATACTTGGTCATCCTTGAGAAACCTCTCCATGTCTACGGATTAAAAATTAATTCGAATGGACACCCATCTCTCAATAACCATCTCGTCATCGTATCGTTCGGTACGAATTACAACTTGGTCAATCACAAAGATCGAGCCTTGTAATTCTCCTAACCAAACGACCGCGGAAAAGAAGACGAGTGGATCGAAGGTTTTTGTGTTTATTATCGAGGTCCAATTAATTAATTATTATCTATGATTAACAAATAATCAAAACAATTAACTAATCATCACACACATAAAATGCTAAGAAAACAATAAGGAACCAAGAGAGAAATATACCTCTCTTTACCTCGTAGTTTTCTACCTTATGACCCTTCCCTCCCGGACGTTGTGTCGGCGATGAGCTACCGAAAACTGGAATCACCAAACAAGAGTCTAAGCCTTCTCTTCTTCCCTCTCCTTGGCCCGCCTTGTTGCCGCCGGCCACACAAGGGAAGAAGCTACCTTCTTCTCGCTGCCACCACTTCCTTCCTCCTTCTCAAGTCGCTGTCGACCGAAGGAGGTGCCAAGGAGATGATTATCTCCCTCGCTTGGCTACCGGAAAGACCTCCCTTGGAGGTTATCGCCGCCGTCGACCCCTAGCCAAGGAGCACTGCCGCCGGTGCTCTTTTCCTCCTCCTTTGCTTGCATCCGACCAAGAGGAAGGAGATGAGGTCTCCTTCCTTCCTTGTGCCATGCCCTAAGTGGAGAGAAAAGAGAGAAGAGAAAGGAAGAAGAGTTTTCTTCCTATCACACCCATCGGCCACTTGGTGCCCTAGGAGAGAGAGAGGGAGAGAAGGAGAAGAATAATAGAAGGCTTTTATCAATCTTGTTTCTTGGTGACTTCATGGGGTATATATAGGGCTAAGGTAGAGACCTAGAGGAGAAGTTGGATCTTGGCCCACTAATGGATCTAAAACCAATCCATTAATGAAGATTCATTCCACTAAAGGAACTCCATTGAACTTCCTCACCAACCCCCATATTTTTATATGGGCTCAACCTCATCCATCCCCCGTGATTAAGATATCGAATGTCCGTCGATTAATTTAAATTACTGACAATTTTAATTAATCGACTTCTGGCTCCTTGACTAGTACCACTCAACCTTATCATCATGTTGGATCAAATCCACCTGCAGGGTTTAACATGATGAACCTTCTAAGCTCATCAAGGGGACATCATCATCCCGACTCACTAGGACACAGATTTCGTCAATAATAAATGACACACCATATAATTAATATTATTTTCCAACTTACCGGGCCTATCGATTTAGCAGAATAAATCTCGCACATTGGTAAATTAAAGAAATAAATATTAACTATACGTGCCCGTTATTATTTCGGGATTTAGGGATTGTACTCCATAATAATCCAAGGTCCAATCCAATTATCAAGTCAGTACAAATTGGATGACCTCTGGTTTTGGTCCTGCTTAATGCACACAAAGCACACTAGTGTAATTCTATGGCCAAGACAAACCACACCTAATTACACTACAACCATCCCGATAGTTTGTCCAATTCCATCTCGGCTGTGAGCCTCTGCTTATACTAGGCAAGGAACTGATAATATGATCTTCCGTGTGTCACCACACACCCTGTTATCTACAATGCAAAGTAAAGGACTTTTATACATGTACTAATATAAATAAGCACCTAGTGTTGTTGTGATTTTCTTTTCAAAATAAAGATGATCTTATATATAAAAGAGCAAATCTTTTAGTATACACATCTATCATCTTACTACTCCCAAGTCATTCATAATTGTTTGGATGACACCAGATTTGAGCCAACCACTCTAATAACACTTGTGGGATCGTTTAGAATTGATAGAGGGGGGGGGGTGAATATTGATCGACAATTTTTGAAAAACTGAGAGCAATTACGCAGCGGAAAAATTCAATGCTAACACTATTATTTTTTACTTGGTTCGGAGTCGCAGTCGGCTCCTACTCCAAGGCCCACGGTCCTTGACCGTTTACGATGGACAATTCTATATTCCGAGAAAATAGTACAAGTTTGAAGTTGAATACAAAATTAAAAAAAATACAACAATTAAAACTTTATACCGACGACCGGAGAAGATTAAAGATCGGAGCCGTGGCTCGTTATTGGCGCTTGAGGCTTGAGCATGGAGCGTTTGGAGCAGACCGCTTGAAAGAAATTGTTGGAAGCAGTTGTATACTGAAGCAAGGGGTGAACCCCTATTTATACTAAGTCCTTGGGCGCCTGTGTTGAAGGGGGCGCCTGACACGTGACCTTCCATGTGCGAATCACCATCTGCATACTTGGCCAGCGCTTATCCCTTCAACTGGGGCGCCTGTATCAACACAGGCACCTCAGATGCTGATGTGGAGGCTTGCTTCGAGTGTGCTTGGAAGAACCCTTGTCTGGGGTGCTTGTCACTATACAGGCACCTGCGCCTGTTCAAACAGGTGCCTGACTCCATTCAGGCGCCTGGGAGCAGAAAACATCACCCTTTGTTCAACCAGGGTTAGTTCCAAAAAACAAATAATACATAAATAATATAAGTTTAAGCACAGTTAACAGCCTGAGCTGTCTTGGTTCTGACTTTGGGCTTCTGAAATGGAACCCTAGGTTGAACCGACGCCTAGTATTTGTTGGATCGAGAAATGCGAGAGAGGGGGGGGGTGAATGTCGCAATTCGTTCGGATTTAAAAAGAGCGGGTACGCAGCGGAAATAAAAGAGAACACAACAACGCAAACACAGCCGGTTTACTTGGTTCGGAGCCTGGGTCGACTCCTACTCCAAGGCCCACGGTCGTTGACCGTTTTCTGCGGGCAATTCTATAAGTTCGCAAAAGTTTACACACAGATAATAATAAAAATATTCTCGTAAACTTAAATACAACTCTTGTTACCGACGTCCGGTGAAGATTGAAGTTCTGGAGCAGCGGGACGTCGTCGGCTTGAGTTGGCAGCTTTCTGGAGCGTGTCGTGGAAGCAGAAGAGCGTAGAATTGTCGAAGGAATTCGTTCTTTGAAGAGGGTCGAGGCCCTCTTTATATAGGGTAGGGGGCGCCCGACATGCTCGGGGCGCCCTCCACGTGGCTTCTGATCCGGCGTGCTCTCGGTCGTGACTGATCGCTTCGACTTCGGGATAACAGTTGACTGGGGCGCCCGATGCGCACGGGGCGCCCGATTGACCGGTCAAAGTTTATCACCGAGGCTTCGCGAGGGTGAGCTGCAGCCGCCTTCAGTGGCGTGGCACAGTGGGCGCCCGAGACACGCGGGGCGCCCGACATGCGGGGCGCCCGACACACGCGGGGCGCCCCCGATTGCGCTGCTGTCGGGGCGTTTACCTCTCTGCTGACTTTGGGTTGACTCTGGGGCGCCCGACACTTCCGGGGCGCCCGACACATCCGGGGCGCCCTACTCAGCTACGGCCTCACTCCTTTGAGGCTCTCTGAGCTGCAGAAACACAGTCCTTCGGTCCTGCATCCAGGGTTAGTCCAAAACAGCAAATAATAAGTCAGTTAAAACAGCCTTAGCTGTCTTGGTTCTGACTTTGGATCTCCAAAATGGAGCCCTAGGTCGAACCGACGCCTAATGTTCCCTCTAGGGGAACGCGTCCTCACCTACTCCTCTCGGGAGAGTTTTACCTGGTGCCAACCGGATCCTCCAGTTGGACTTTTGCCTGACGGTCCTTTGTCAGGGCTTGGATGCCGAGCTGTCCTTCGCCCGGTGCCTAGCATTCCTTTGCTAGGGCTTTAGTCCCAGGCTGTCCTTCGCCTAGAGCCTAGCAGTCCTTCGCTAGGTCTTGGATGCTGGCAGTCCTTCGCCAGTTGCCTAGCAGTCCTTCGCTAGGGCTTGGATGCTGGCAGTCCTTCACCAGTTGCCTAGCAGTCCTTCGCTAGGGCTTGGATGCTGGCAGTCCTTCGCCAGTTGCCTAGCAGTCCTTTGCTAGGGCTTGTCCATTCTGGCAGTCCTTCGCCAGAGCCTAGCGGTCCTTTCCTAGGGCTTTTCCTGTCTGGCAGTCCTTCGCCAGTGCCTAGCATTCCTTCGCTAGGGCTTTCTTTCCTGGCATTCCTTTACCAGTGCCTAGCAGTCCTTCGCTAGGGCTTTTTCTGCACACTCAATGAACAACGTTAGATCACAAATAAACTTAACTTTGAATCCTTTGCCAATATCAAAACACAGGTTCGATATGGTGCTTCCTGCACCAACAGTATTCCCTCCTACGGGGAACGCGTCCTCACCTACTCCTCTCAGGAGAGTTTACCTTTTTGCCAACTGGCTACTCCGGTTGGACTTTTGCCTAATCCTCCGGATCAGGTCATCGTGCCTAGTCCGCGAGCAAGACTTATTGTAGCGACCCGCCTTCTCTACCTTAGACGGTCCGCTACTTTATCTACTTCTTGACTCTAATGCATGACTAAGAATGCGGAACTTCTTTTTTTTTTCTTTTAAATTCATCTAGGGATGATATTCTAACTATAATAGTCATGCATGATACAATGGCATACTTCCTTTCTCTAGAACTTCACTGCAATGGTACCAGTCGACTGCCATCTAACCAGTCGACTGGGATCGGCCACAGAAAGTTTCTGAGCGCGGCACCAGTCGACTGGCCTCTTGGCAGTCGACTGATGCATCGAACAGAAGCTACTGTTCGATAGGGCAGTCGACTGATACTGAACCAGTCGACTGGCACGCCTGAAAAACCTGAAATTCAGATTCGAATCCATGTTTCAAAAGTCCACCAAACTTATAGTTTCAAGCCATACAAAGACACAACACCATTTCTATACTCTATACTAGTTTCCTAAACATTTTAGCCAATCATAACAACTTCATAAACTCGAAATTAGGACTTTTGCGAAAGAAATCAAACTATGAAAATCTATAGGGACTTTAAGCTAGAGTTTTGTACCAAACTTAACTCCTATGCATCCATAACACCAAAACACATGTTCTAAACATTTCTAAAGCATTTTGGAATGTAATGCAACTTTTCTAAGCATATTTATAGCAATAAAAACTTGATTCAAAGGGAAACTAGCACTATCTTGGCACATGCATCAATATCTCCAACAAAGTATCAATATCCAAAACTACTCACACTTCTACTCATCCAATGCAATCATAAGGGTATGTATGCTAAATGAAATGACATGGAATCTTTACTCATGGTTTTAGGATATGCAAAATATCTAAAACGCAAATACTTGGATAAATGCTATATGATCTAACTTAACTAAGACTTTATAATAAATGCACTTTAAGTCCTTCATTCATCTTGTCCCAAGGACCTCTCCAAGGTCAGCCACCACACACACGTCACTCAGCACCGCCTTGTCGCCTTCCTTCAGAATTGCTTGCCTTTACCTTTACCTGCAGCAAGAGGAAATGCAACTAATAAGCAAAAAGCTTAGTAAGTACTATCTAGCTCACAAAATCTCGAAAATGTGCAAACATGCTTTTTAAACAATGTGAAATCACATGAGATATTCTTATGCTTAAAAGAAAACACTAAACATGTATAACTCAAGACATGCATACTCAAGCATTAATAAGTCTAAACTTACTTGTTCTTGGCTTAACTTGAATCTTTAGCAATTCTTTAACTTAAATCTTTCTTTAACTTTTAGAAAACTTCTTTAACTTTAGAAAACTTTGCTAAAGCATATACTTGAAAATAATAACTCACTTGGATCCACTTAAGACGTAAGTACCATCTTATGCGCGTTCCCTAAAAGGTTGGGGTAGCGAGCCACCAATCCTAATAGAGCAGACCTTGGTCTACCAGGGCCAAGACCTTGGAATTGGACACCTGGATTTTTTTAACGACGCCCTTGGACGCCGGGTACTGGCCTTAGAAAGTAAAATACTTACTTCTTCTTATCTTGAATGCCTTGGCATTTTAACGAGCCTCTTGTGTGCCCAAATCCCTAAGTCTTGACTTTTGGGGATTTCTTAAGGCCTTGGCCTTTTCTTTTCTTATCTTTATCTTCTTTTCTTTTCTTATAGCTTTCTTAGACCCTAAACTCATATAGGGTAATTAATTAACTCATACAAGCATGATTCAAACTAGGGTTACATGCATAAATCACAATCTAATGGAAAAATCACATTTTTAACTTTCTAACGGGAAAAACTTGCGGAAAAACCGCCTCTTACCGCAGGTGAGCAGTACTTACATTCATATCTTGGACTTACGACCGAAATTGGCGTTGGGTGTTCTGGAGAAACTCGGAGTCTCGGAGATTTCTTCGCACCTACGCGTTCTCCTCGTCGAGACGAACGCAACGCTCCGCTCTCCTTGATCCCTCCTTGGCCGGCGCCCCTTGGAAGAGAGGAGGGAAGAGCTTGGGCGTGCGCACAAGAGAGGGAAAGAGGGCGGCGTGCGTGTGTCGCGCGGCTAGGGTGGGGAAAAGAAAAACCAAAAATCTAATTTCCTCTCTTTAATCATCTATTTATACTATCTTTATGGAAAAAAATGTAACTACTCTATAAATATATTTCTCTCCATCTTTTGTTGTGCTTGATACCCTAGCCCAGCCGGTCACGCGCGCGCCCTTAAGGGCTGGCTCTTCCGGAGGTCGCGAGTTCGAACCCCCTGCTGCCCTTTAAAAGTTTTTTCTTTTTTAAAAATACTAAACGGACTCAGAAAAATCCACAAAAATATTCTAAAAATTTCTAAAAATCTAAAGAATATTTCTAAAGTATTTTTAACTAATTTCAAGGACTTTAAAGACTTGAGATGGAAATTTTGGGGCGTTACAATCCCCCATACCTTATAAAAAGTTCGTCCTCGAACTTAGAATAGTTCTGGATATTTTTCTCTCATACTGTCTTCACGTTCCCAAGTAGCTTCCTCATGCTTTTGATTCTGCCAGATGACCTTCACTAGTGGCACTTCTTTGTTTCTTAATCTTTTAACTGCTTTGTCCACTATCTGTGTCGGTCTGCTCTCATAGCTAAGATCTTCTTGGATCTGTACTGACTGAGGCTGAATCACTTGGCTAGGATCGTGAATACACTTCTTTAGCATAGAGACATGAAATGTACTGTGAATAGCTGACATATCCTCTGGCAAGTCCAACTCATAGGCTACCTTCCCAACTCTCTTTATAATCTTGTAGGGTCCTATGTAGCGAGGACTCAGCTTGCCCTTTTTGCCAAATCTCATCACTCCCTTCATAGGAGCGACCTTGAGGAATACTGGATCCCCAACTTGGAATTCCAGTGGCCTACGGCGTGTGTCAGCATAACTTTTCTATCTACTCTGGGCAGTCTCAATCCTCTAGCGGATCGTCTGGATAGCCTGAGTGGTCTCATCTATAAGCTCAGTCTGGCCGCCTAGTCCTGACTCCATCTCTTTCTTCTCACCAGCTTCTTGCCAACATATGGGTGATCTGCATTTCCTGCCATATAACGCTTCATAAGGTGCCATTTTGATAGTGGCCTGATATCTATTGTTGTAGGCAAATTTAGCTAAACACAGGTACTTGCACCAACTGCCCTTAAAGTCCAACGCACAAGCCCTTAGCATGTCTTCTAAAATCTGATTTACTCTCTCCGTTTGTCCATCTGTCTGGGGATGGAAAGCAGTGCTGAACTGAAGTCTGGTGCCTAGGGCGTCCTGAACACACCTCCAAAAATGGGAGATGAACCGCCCATCTCTGTCAGAAACGATCGACTTCGGAACTCCGTGAAGCCTGATTACTTCTTTCACGTACAGCTGTGCTAACTGCTCTACGAATGCGATAACTTGATGGCTAGGAAGTGGGCAGACTTGGTCAATCTGTCCACTATCACCCATATTGCATCGTGTCCATGGGTGGTCCTTGGAGACCTGTGATAAAATCCATGGATATCTCTTCCCACTTCCACTCTGGAATGGGAAGAGGCTGCAGAACTCCTCCTGGTCTCTGGTGCTCTGCTTTGACTCTCTGGCAGGTCAAGCAGGTACTGATATATCTGGCCACGTCTCGCTTGAGTCCAGACCACCAGAATCTTTGCTTTACATCTTGGTACATCTTGGTAGAACCAGGATGCATAGAGTACGGGGTACTGTGGGCTTCTTCTAAAATATTCTTTCTTAGTTCCTCATCATTGGGGACGCAAAGGCGGTCTCCAA
>JAGFNQ010002786.1:0-46802 GCA_024364735.1 Boesenbergia rotunda
TGAGAAGCAGTCGCAAAGTTCAACAGACTAGCTCGCCTCTGCCCAGAGCTAGTCAGCACAGAGAAGGAGCGAGTCAGACTGATGCTCCGCATGCTGAACCCTGAGATAGCACTCAACGTGAACAGCGGGATGCACCGACCCCAGACCAGCGAGGAGTTGGTCAGTAGTGCTCTAATCTCAGAGGCACTACCTGAATAGCATCAAGGCACAGCAAGCACAGCAGAAGCCAGTCCTGATTGAGAACAAGACAATAGGAGGCCAGAAGCCTCAGCCAAATAGCCAGAACTGGAAGACAAGAACCACAAAGGAAGCAGTGGCCTGGCAGCCAGAAAGGAAAACCAGAGAATAAGCAAGCTAGGTATCCACCTTGTCCTAAGTGTGGGAGGAACCATTCAGGAACATGCCTTTTGGGTGTAACTGGATGCTATTCATGTGGACAAGAGGGACAAGATCCAGAGACTGCCCAAACAAGTTTAAAGTACTTCCTCAGCAGTCCGTACAGTATGGAGGCAAGCCCCAGTTACATTACATGCCTACTATGCTGGAGGGACCTCAGATCAGTCAGGGAGGATTGGAAGCAGCACCAGTTCCAACCAATGCCAGAGTCTTTTCCCTCACGAAGGAAGAAGCTGCCAGCGCCTCCACGGTCGTAACAGGTCAAATAGTTATTTTTCAGCATTTAGCTACTACACTGTTTGACACTGGGGCGACCCATTCTTTCGTATCAGTACCTTTTGCTAGTAAGTTACAGGTGCCTACAGAGAGTTGGGAGTCCAGATTCCTGACAACTCTCCCTTCAGGGGAAATCATGGAATCCACCCAGAGGCTCCGGGCTGTGCCAATCAAGATTTCAGACCGAGAGCTATATGTCGATCTGATAGTCCTTGCGATGCAGGACTTCGACATCATACTGGGCATGGATTTCCTCAGTAAGTACAGCGCTTCAGTGGACTGCCGTAGAAGGAAGGTGGTTTTCAGCCCAGAAGGGAACCACCATTCGAGTTTCAAGGAGCCCCAAGGAGGAAGACTCAGAAATTTCTCTCAGCCTTGGCAGCCCACCAGATGCTAGAGCAAGGGTGTGCTGGTTTTCTTGCACACATAGTGGACTCAGAAGCAAAGGAAGAACTCAAGCAGGAGGATGTACGGGTAGTCTGCGAATATCCAGAAGTGTTCCCAGAAGAATTACCTGGACTACCTCCCAACAGAGAAGTGGAATTCGAGATCGAGCTAGTGCCCGGTACCGGTCCGGTCTCGAAGGCCCCATATCGTATGTCTCCAGCAGAGTTGAAGGAATTACAAGAGCAACTCCAGGAGCTACTAGACAAGGGCTTCATTCGCCCGAGTCATTCACCCTGGGGAGCTCCTGTACTTTTCGTCAAGAAGAAGGATGGGTCTATGCGTCTGTGCATAGACTACAGAGCTCTGAACAAGGTGACCATCAAGAACAAGTACCCCCTTCCTAGAATAGATGATTTATTTGATCAACTCAAAGGGGCTACAGTGTTCTCGAAGATAGATCTGCGTTCTGGGTATCATCAGCTGAAGGTTAAAGAAAGTGACATCCCCAGGACGGCTTCAGGACAAGATACGACCACTATGAATTTGTAGTAATGCCTTTTGGAGTAACCAATGCTCCAGCAGTCTTCATGGAGCTGATGAACCACATCTTCAGGGAGTATCTCGATAAATTCGTCATTGTATTTATTGATGATATTCTCATATACTCACAGACTCCAGAGGACCATGCTACACACTTGAGGATAGTGCTGCAGATCCTTCAGCAGGAGAAGCTCTATGCAAAATTCTCAAAGTGTGAGTTTTGGCTAGATCAGGTGACCTTCCTAGGTCACATTGTATCCAAAGAAGGCATTCAAGTTGATCCAGCCAAGATAGAAGCAGTCAGCAACTGGTGTAGACCCAAGAGTGCCAGTGAGATCAGAAGCTTCTTAGGCCTGGCAGGATATTACAGAAAATTTGTGGAGGACTTTTCCAGGATAGCCTCTCCACTCACAGCTTTGACCAGAAAGAACAAGAAGTTTGAATGGTCAGATAAATGCGAGCACAGTTTTCTAGAGCTGAAGAAAAGATTGACCAGTGCTCCCATCCTGACTGTTCCAGAAAGTGACAAGGCCTTTGACATCTACAGTGATGCATCCAAGATGGGCCTTGGAGCTGTCCTCATGCAAGACGGTAAAGTAATAGCATATGCCTCCAGACAGCTCAAGGACTATGAGAAGAATTACCCTACCCACGACCTTGAGCTAGCAGCTGTGGTTTTTGCACTGAAGCTCTGGAGACACTACCTGTATGGAGTGCAGTGCAGAATCTTCACAGACCATCAGAGTTTGAAGTACTTCTTCACTCAGAAGGATCTGAATATGAGGCAGCGCAGGTGGCTAGAGTTGGTCAAAGATTATGACTGTGAAATCCTCTACCACCCAGGTAAAGCTAATAAAGTGGCAGATGCACTGAGCAGAAAATCCTGTGCGGCACTGATGTCCTTATCATCACTGTCTCTACCACTTCAGAAAGAAATAAAGAATTTTGGAGTCGAGGTAATAATTGGGCAACTTTCTGCATTGACTCTAGAGTCAACCCTGCTTATAGATATACAAGAAAGCAAGATCAAGACCCAGAATCCAGAAGATCAAGCAGGGGATCCAAGAGGCAGAAAATTCAGAGTTTCGAGTATCAGATAGTGGCATCCTCTATCTTGGAGACCGCCTTTGCGTCCCCAATGATGAGGAACTAAGAAAGAATATTTTAGAAGAAGCCCACAGTACCCCGTACTCTATGCATCCTGGTTCTACCAAGATGTACCAAGATTTAAAGAAAGGTTCTGGTGGTCTGGACTCAAGCGAGACGTGGCCAGATATATCAGTACCTGCTTGACCTGCCAGAGGGTCAAAGCGAGCACCAGAGACCAGGAGGAGTTCTGCAGCCTCTTCCCATTCCAGAGTGGAAGTGGGAAGAAATATCCATGGACTTTATCACAGGTCTTCCAAGAACCACCCATGGACACGATGCAATTTGGGTGATAGTGGACAGATTGACCAAGTCTGCCCACTTCCTAGCCATCAAGTTATCGCATTCGGTAGAGCATTAGCACAGCTGTACGTGAAAGAAGTAATCAGGCTTCACGGAGTTCCCGAAGTCGATCGTTTCTGACAGAGATGGGCGATTCATCTCCCATTTTTGGAGGTGTGTTCAGGACGCCCTAGGCACCAGACTTCAGTTCAGCACAGCTTTCCATCCCCAGACAGATGGACAAACAGAGAGAGTAAATCAGATTTTAGAAGACATGCTCAGGGCTTGTGCGTTGGATTTTAAGGGTAGTTGGTGCAAATTTCTGTGCTTAGCTGAGTTTGCCTACAACAATAGCTATCAGGCCACCATCAGGATGGCGCCTTATGAGGCATTGTATGGCAGGAAATGTAGATCACCCATATGTTGGCAAGAAGCTGGTGAGAGGAAGGAGATGGAGTCAGAACTAGACAGCCAGACTGAGCTTATAGATGAGACCACTCAGGCTATCCAGACGATCCGCCAGAGGATTGAGACTGCCCAGAGTAGACAGAAAAGTTATGCTGACACACGCCGTAGACCACTTGAATTCCAAGTTGGAGATTCAGTATTTCTCAAGGTCGCTCCTATGAAGGGAGTGGTGAGATTTGGCAAGAAGGGCAAGCTAAGTCCTCGCTACATAGGACCCTACAAGATCATAAAGAGGGTTGGTAAGGTAGCATATGAGCTGGACCTACCAGAGGATATGTCAGCTATCCACAGTACCTTTCATGTCTCTATGCTAAAGAAGTGTATTCACGACCCTAGCCAAGTGATTCAGCCTCAGTCAGTACAGATCCAAGAAGATCTTAGTTATGAGAGCAGACCGACACAGATAGTGGACAAGGCAGTTAAAAGATTAAGAAACAAAGAAGTGCCACTAGTGAAGGTCATCTGGCAGAATCAAAAGCATGAAGAGGCTACTTGGGAACGTGAGGACAGCATGAGAGAGAGATATCCAGAATTATTCTAAGTTCGAGGACGAACTTTTCATAAGGTATGGGGGATTGTAACGCCCCAAAATTCCCATTTTTAGTTCTTAAAGTCCTTAGAATTATTTAAAAATGGTTTAGAAATATTCTAGATATTTTTAGGGATTTTTAGAATATTTTTATGGAATTTTCCGAGTTCGTTTGGTATTTTAAAAAGGAAGAAAAAAAAAGAAAAGGAAAAACCACTTAAGGGCAGCCGGTGGTTCGAACCCGCGACCACCACGAACCAGAACGCGCGACCAGCTGGGCTAGGGTATCAAGCACAACAAGGGATGGAGAGAAGTGTATTTAAGGTTAGTTAGGTTGATCCGCCCCTTAAGTATAAATAGATAATTAAAGAGAGAAGTTTTATTTCTCTCCTCTCCAAACCCTCACGCCGACCTCCTCTCCTCTCTTGGGCGACGCCGACCACACCAACCATAGAGGGCCGGCCAAAGCTCTCCTCCAGAGATATTCCTATATTCGGGATCCCCGCGACGAGAGGAACGCGTAGGCGTGAAGAATTCTCCGAGATCTCAAGTTTCTCCCGAGCTCTAGACGTCAATCTTGGTTGTAAGTCCAAGATATCAATGTAAGTACTGCTCACCTGCAGTAAGAGGCGGTTTTTCCGCGAGAATTTCCTTTAAAAGTTTTAAAAGAGATATTTCTTTTGTTATGATTTTTGCATGTGATCTTAGTTCATTATATGCTTATATAGTTGATTAAGCCCTATATGAGATTAGGGTCCAAGAAAAGTATGAGAAAAGAAAAGAGAAGATAAAGATAAGAAAAGAAAAGGCCAAGGCCTTAAGAAATCCCCAAAAGTCAAGACTTAGGGATTTTAGCACGCAAGGTGCTCGAGAAAATGCCAAGGCATTTACAGATAAGAAAGAAAAGAAAGAAAAGCTATTTTATTTTCTAAGGCCAGTACCCGGCGTCCAAGGGCGTCGTTAAAGAAATCCAGGTGTCCAATTCCAAGGTCTTGGCCCTGGTAGACCAAGGTCTGCTCTATTAGGATTGGTGGCTCGCTACCCCAACCTTTTAGGGAACGCGCATATGAGATGGTACTTACGTCTTCAGTGGATCCAAGTGATTATTATTTTCAAGTATATGCTTTAGCAAAGTTTCGAAAGTTTAAGAAAGTTTTCAAAAGTTAAAGAATAGCTAAAGTTTCAAGTTGAGCCAAGAAAAGTAAATTGAGATTTATTATTGCTTGAGTATGCATGTTTTGAGTTATACATGTTCTTAGTTTTCTTTCAAGCATATTAGCATCTCATATGATTTTCATATTGTTCTAGAAGCATGTTTGCACTTTTCGAGATTTTGTGAGCTAGATAGTACTTACTAAGCTTTTTGCTTACTAGATGCATTTCCTCTTATTGCAGATAAAGGTAAAGGCAAGCAATTCTGAAGGAAGGCGACGAGGCGGTGCTGAGGAAAGTATGTGTGGTGGCTGATTTTGGAGAGATCTTTGAGACGAGACAATTTAGTTATTTGAATTACAATGTTATAGTTTATTCAATTTCAAGTTATTGCTTTATGGAGTTTAGCGAACATTTAAGCTTTGGATAGTTTTACATGCTCAATTTCTTAGAGTTAAGATTCCATGTCATTTCATTTAGCATACATATCCTTATAATTGCATTGGATGAGTAAAAGTGTGAGTAGTTGGAAATATTGATACTTTGTTGGAGAAATAGATGTTTGTGCCAAGATAGTATCAATTTCTTTTGAATTAAGTTTTATTGCTTAAATATGTTTAGAAAAGTTGCATCCATATTTCATAATGCTTTAGCAAGGTTATAAAACATGTATTTGGTGTTAGGAATGCATAGGAGTCAAGATTGGTACAAACTTTAGTGTCAAAGTTCATATAACTTGAATAGTTTATTTTCTTCCGCAAAAGTCCTAATTTCAAGTTTATGGATTGATTTTGTTTGGCTAAATTGTTTAGGAAACTGGCATAGAGTATAGAAATGGTATCATAGTTTTATATGGCTCGAAAATACATGATTGGTGGACCTTTGAAGCAAGTGCCGAAACCTGTAAATTCAAAATTCAGGCCTATCAGTCGACTGATACAGTATCAGTCGACTGATACCCGAAGGTTGAGTTGGGTGAGGCAGGTTTCAATAAGTATCATTTTACGAGTTTTTGAGAAAGGAAGTGTGACATGGTATCATGCATGACTACTTAAGTTAGAATATCATTCTTAGATGAATTTAAAAAGAAAAAAAAAAGATTTCCGCATTTCTATTAGTTGTGCATTAGAGTCGAGAAGCAGAGAAAAGTAACGATCCGTCTAAGGCAGAGAAGGCGGGTCGCTACAGAAATTCTGAAATGCAGATTCGAAGCCTTGTTTCAAAACTCCACCAAACATATAGTTTCAAGCCATACACAAACATAACATCATTTCTATACTCTATACTAGTTTTCTAAACATTTTAGCCAATCAAAACATCTTCATAAACTCGAAATTAGAACTTTTGCGGAAGAAATTAAGTTATGAAAATCTATATGAACTTTAAACTAGAGTTTTGTACCAAACTTAACTCCTATGCATTCATAATACCAAAACACATGTTCTACACCTTACTAAAGCATTTTGGAATGTAATGCAACTTTTTTAGGCATATTTATAGCAATAAAAACTTGATTCAAAGGGAAACTCACAATATCTTGGCATATGCATCTAATAGCTCCATCAAGTATCAATATTCAAAACTACTCACACTTATACTCATCCAATGCAATCATGAGGATATGTATGCTAAATAAAATGACATGAAATCTTTACTCATGGTTTTAGGATATGCAAAATATCTAAAACGCAATTACTTGGATAAATTCTATATAATCTAACTTAAACTAAGACTCTATAATCAAATGGAGTTTGAGTCTTTTATTCCTCTTGTCCCAAGGACCTCTCCAAGGTCAGCCACCACACACACTTTGCTCAGCACCGCCTCGTCGCCTTCCTTCAGAATTGCTTGCCTTTACCTTTATCTGCAGTAAGAGGAAATGCAACTAATAAGCATAAAAATTAGTAAGTACTATCTAGCTCACAAAATCTCGAAATGTGCAAACATGCTTTTTAAACAATGTGAAACCACATGAGATACATTTATGCTTAAAAGGAAACTAAACATGTATAACTCAAGACATGCATACTCAAGCATTAATAAATCTCAACTTACTTGTTCTTGGCTTAACTTGAAACTTTAGCAATTCATTAACTTTAAATCTTTCATTAACTTTTAGAAAACTTCTTTAAACTTTAGAAAACTTTGCTAAAGCATATACTTGAAAATAATAATAACTTGGATCCACTTAAGACGTAAGTACCATCTTATGCGCGTTCCCTAAAAGGTTGGGGTAGCGAGCCACCAATCCTAATAGAGCAGACCTTGGTCTACCAGGGCCAAGACCTTAGAATTGGACACCTGGATTTCTTTAACGACGCCCTTGGACGCCGGGTACTGGCCTTAGAAAATAAAATAGCTTTTCTTTCTTTTCTTTCTTATCTTTAAATTCCTTGGCATTTTAACGAGCCCCTTGTGTGCCCAAATCCCTAAGTCTTGACTTTTGGGGATTTCTTAAGGCCTTGGCCTTTTCTTTTCTTATCTTTATCTTCTCTTTTCTTCTCTCATAACTCTTCTTAGTCCCTAACCTCATATAGGGTACTTAATCAAACTTATACAAGCATGGATTAAACTAGAGTTACATGCAAAAATCGTAACTAAAGGAAAATTTGCATCTTTAACTTTCTAACGGGAAAAACTCGCGGAAAAACCGCCTCTTACTGTAGGTGAGCAGTACTTACATTGATATCTTGGACTTACAACCAAAATTGACGTCTAGGGCTCAGGAGAAACTTGAGATCTCGATGAACCGTTCGTGCCTACGCGTTCCTCTCGTCGAGACGAACGAAACGCTCCGCCCTCCTTGCTTCTTCCTTGGCTGGCGCCCCCTTAGAAGAGGAGAGGGGGTCTTGGTGTGGTTGGCGTGCGCACAAGAGAGGGGAGGGGGTCGGCGGATGGTGAGGAGGAGGAATGAATAAAAAAGCCCTAAGTTTTCCTTTTATACTTATGGAAAAATTTAACTAATTATACCTTATCTATTGTTTCCGCTAATTTATTTCAACAAAAGCAAGCTAGCCCACTTGGTCCGTCCCTCCTCCTCTCACAGCCTAGGTTTAGGGATCAAATCCCACCTACATGTTTTTCTCATTTTACCCCTTTTTGCCACTTTCGTTTACGGAAAAATTCTATAAAAATATCCATAAATTCGGAATAAATTCTAAGATATTTCTAAAATTTGTTTCAAGAATTTTCGGGCGTTACATAATCAAAGACCCAAGATTCAATCACAGGGGAAATAATCAAGTAAGCATAAGGTGTTGGATCGAGAGAACCGATAGAGGGGGGGGGTGAATATCGGAAATCATTTTTCGGAAAAACTTAGAGCAAGTATGCAGCGGAAATTAAGAAAACAAAATCACACAGAGACACGATCGATTTTACTTGGTTCGGAGCCTGTGTCGACTCCTACTCCAAGGCCCACGATTGTTGACCGTTTACTTTGGGCAATTCTATATGAGGCGCAATAATAGTTTACAAGGATTGATTTACAAATTCAGCACAGTAAACTAAATAATTAAAAAGACACTCTTCTTTTATCGACGTCCGATGTAGGTTGTCTTTTTCGGGGCAGCGGGACGTCGTCGGCTCGAGTTGGGAGGTTTCCGGAGCAAGGCGCAAGAGCAGAAGAGCGTAGAAGCGTTGATTCAAGTTATGTTCGAAGCTTGGGGCCGAGGGCCCTTTATATAGGGCCTGGGGGGCACCCGGGACGTCGGGGGCGCCCCCCACGTGTCGTTTGATCCATCTAAATCTCAGTCAGTGTCTGATCCCTTTACATTCGGGATCAGCTTTGACCGGGGCGCCCGGAGCGCTCGGGGCACCCGCATTGACCGGGTCAAAGTTTTACCCTTCTCTTCGCTGGCTTCTGGTTTGTAGGCTTGCACATGGGGGCGCCCGGAGCGCTGGGGGCGCCCGGAGCGCTGGGGGCGCCTGGAACAGCGGGGGCGCCCGGGAGTTGAACTGTCAAAGCGCATCTTGCTTTCTTGTGTTTTGTGTTCACCTTGGGGGCGCCCGGGATACTCCGGGAGCCCTGGTCAGCTGCTGCCTCATTCCTTTGAGGCTCTCTGAGCTGCAGACACACGTTCCTTCGGTTCTGCATCCAGGGTTAGTCCAAAACACAATAAAACAATAAATTATTAGTTTATACAGCCTTAGCTGTCTTGGATCTGACTTTGGGCTTCCAATATGGAACCCTAGGTCGAACCGACACCTACTGTTCCCTCGACGGGGAACGCGTCCTCACTTACTCCTCTCGGGAGAATTTACCTGATGCCAACCGTTCCTTTGGTTGAACTTTTTCCTCGTGATCCTTCGCCAGGTCTTGGATGCCGAGCTGTCCTTCGCCCGGTGCCTAGCAGTCCTTCGCTAGGTCTTGGATACTGGCAGTCCTTCGCTAGGGCTTGGATACTGGCAGTCCTTCGCCAGGTGCCTAGCAGTCCTTCGCCAGTTGCCTAGCAGTCCTTCGCTAGGGCTTTGTATCCTGGCAATCCTTCTCTAGGTGCCTAGCAGTCCTTCGCTAGGGCTTTTTACCCTGGCATTCCTTCGCCAGTGCCTAGCAGTCCTTCGCTAGGGCTTTGTCTCTGCACACTTGAGTAACAATATTAGATCACACACAATACTTAACTTTGAATCCTTTGCCAATATCAAAACAAGGTTCGATATGGTGCTTCCTGCACCAACATAAGGTAGAATTAATCAAAAGTAGGACATGGCAAAGATGGGTCACGGCCAAAACAGGAGGTCACGGCACAACATAAGAACATCAAAAAATAGACCATGAGTAGCACAAATACATACACTATGAACTAATCTGCAAGGAAAACTGAACCAAAAACTCACTTTGGTGCCATTGATGGTGTTCTGAGATGATCTTGAAAGTTGGAAGAAGAGCTCACACAGGAAGAGCTCACGGTGCAAGAGGTGAGTGCACGATCTTGAGCAAGAAGGAACTTGCAGAAGAGAAGGAAACGCTCGCAGGAAGTCTTCTCAGAACCGCACGCGCACACACAAACGCTCACTCGCAAAAGGAGGAAGGAGAAGCAGGGAAGGCTCTCACACGGGAAGAAGCGCAAGTAAGGAGGTTCGGCGCTAGGGCTTAGAAGAGGAAGGGTTTTCGCGAAGTTATTAGGTTGGTGGATCGGTCCACCAACCGAAATTTACTGTGATCGAACGGATCACCGTTCGATCTGGAAATGCTCGGACCGATCAGGCTCTGGCCTGGTCAGACTGGACTGGTCCTGATCGATCGAGTGACCGATCAGGCAGGCTCCTGATCGATCGGCTGATCGATCAAGAAGCGATCAATAGAGTCGAATGATATTCGGGAAGCCCCCTGATCGGTCTGTGGATCGATCACCACAGGATGCCAGATCGGTCCGGAGACCGATCCAGGCTAGCACAGAGTGTTTGATCAGGAATTTGTTAAGTCTCTGTGACCCCTCTGATCGGTTTGTGGACTGATCACCACAGGATGGAGCCAGATCGGTCCGGGGACCGATCAGCCCTATGCCTGATCGGTCCAGTGACCGATCAGGGTTCCTGAAATTCCCTGATACGATCTGAAACTTTCAGTTTCAGACATTTACATGATTTATGAGGGGATCTGATGAATGATGTCGAACTTGGAAGTGATCCCTTGACTAAAATTGATCCCTAAACAAGGATCAAAGGTCCTTATGGTTTGAACAAACACTTTGCTCCATCCAAGTGGAGTCAAACTCAATCAACAATCATTCAACCAAATTTTAAACAAGGTTGTGCCAAATTCAAGTTTCCAATCAAGTTTCCTTGATTGGAATGTCCAAGTATGATCATGGAGCTAAATACACATATGTTATGCATTGGTTTTCCCCATACTTGGTCACCGAAGTGATTTTTATCTCGTCAACTTAATTTCTCAAGGGATGCATTGACATTTTGAGAAATTGAGTTGATCCTAGCATCTCACCCCATATCTAGCAAACAAAAACGTTTTGGTAAACCTTATAGTTTGTGTGAGATGTCCCTAAAGTTACCCAATTATTTCCCAACAATTAGAACTTATCATGAAGGGTTTTGAATGCATTTTGAAAACTATGAAGCGCGACACATTCCCAACTCCCTTCTTAAGAAACTAAACTCATTTTCGGGGAGTGGTTTAGTGAAAATGTCAGCGAGGTTTTGTTGGTGCAGGAAGCACCATATCGAACCTTATTTTGATATTGCCAAAGGATTCAAAGTTAAGTTCATTTGTGATCTAATAAAGTTACTTGTGTTGGGACCGGGTGCATGTTGACATGGATACGGGTTAGTAATTTTAAAATTTAATTATGTGCAGCGGAAGGTTTAGCATAAATAATTTCTCAAATTATTTTAACCATGTATCTAGCATGCAACCTTATGTTGTGGAGACAGGATCATACATTTAAAATTTTACAGAAAGTAAACTAATTTACTTAATACCTCACGTAACTCGTAGAAAGGGACGAGATCCAACCGTAGCGTCCCTTGGAAGCTTTGCCTCTATTCGCGTCCACGCTGAGTTTTCTTCGGGATGACTTCGCAAAGCCATGAGTTTCGTGCCGACAAGAACTACTAGATTCTCCAAAGGCACGACAAGAATACCAAGAGAGAGATAAAAAACTAACCACCAATCGAAGAACGAAATCAAGATTTCGGGAGGAAGGAAGGAGTCGCGCCCGCTTCTTCTTCTTCTTCGGCTTCTTCTTGGTGGTGGAAGCTCACGGCAAAGGGGGAGGGCTCTAGGGCCGGCGGCACTAGAAGAGGGAGAGGGAGAGAGGCTAGGCAAGAATCCTTGATCTCTTTAATTGATTTCCAAGCCTTGCCTTTGCACCTTTATATAGTAGCCTCTTTATCGCCAAGTCTCCTTTTAACCGAATAAATTTTTCATAAAAAATTTATCTTATAAATTTTTCTATGAATTATTCCGTTATTCCAAGTTTTTATTATGACTTAATTTATAATAAAAACAACCATGTCTCCCCTTTTATTATGGAATAAAATTTTACAAGAAATTTATTATATAAATTTTTCTTATCATGAAAAATCAATTCATAATTGATTTTATAAAATAAAATAAACCAATGCATGGTTCATTTTAATTTTCATAAAAAGAATAAATTTCTATAAATTTCTTTATCCATAATTTTATAAAACAAATCACGCTCGATTTATTTTATAATTTAAACCAAACAATTTGGTTTCCCTTTTTATTGTGGCCGGCCAAACCAAAGAGGGTGGGGACCCTCTTTGGCCAGCCAAATCCAAGCCGTCACCTTACGAATTAAACTCATTTAATTCGTCTAATACGCCTTCAAAAGACTTAGTCATTTTAAGCTTCCGATGCGTCTCTGATAAATTCAGATTCGACTTATCTCTCTTGATCGGAAAATCCAATTTTCAACTCGTTTTAAATCCCTCGGATTACTCGTAGTGCGCGTGACTAAATAGGCTTTCGATTTATGTTGGTCGTCTATAATCAACCAATTATAGAATAATCATGAGTGGCACCCAGTAGTACATCATGACCCCCAATTAATCGAAAGATCAACGGTTGACCTCAGATATAATTCTGAAACCCTTCGGCAGCTTTAATGAATCGTGCCTCATTCCCTTCACCATCTTATACCAACTTGGTTCAGGACACGGTCTATGTGTGTCAGTCCCCACTAGGCTGACTACGTCACACCTAGCCCAAGTAATGTCTTTCTCGTCCAACGGATTCTAGTTACTCTCATGTTTATGAGAGATTCATACTCGGAACATGTGATGCTCTGGCCAGAGGCTTCGAGTAACAATCCGACTATAGGCCTTAGGTATACATCTCCTCGCAAGGAGTGGTGAATCCTTTGTAGGCTGTTCAAACATCTTCGGGCACTTCGGCTTATACCCAATCATCCTGGGTCCACACCTCCTTGGAGATGCTTGCTTAAGATGTCAAAGTATAAGTCTTTATGACCAAGATGACTTGAACACCGCAAGTCAAAGGAACATTGCACTTAAGCTGCAGTAAGAACTTCATTGACATATCTATATGCAGATTACCATATAAAGTTTTACAGCTAGTCACTCCAATGAACTAGTTCCCTTAACTAGCATTCATGTTTATCTCCGGACATCCCAATGTCACCAGCCAGTGAGAATCAGCTGATTAGAGAATAACTCATGCTAGTCTCAACAGAATTAATAATGTCCGTATTTATCAATTCATCGACTAGGGACAATTTCAATACCTCACAATTGCACATGTAGAGATAATCACTAGTTGTGAATTCATCACAAATTCTCTCATGCTGTGAATTGTATTGCGGACATTCAGTAAATGAGTTTAAGATCTCAATCAAATACACGAACATGTATAGTCAAATAGTGAATATTCATTTATTAAAGTAAATGATTACAATCATAAGGCGATTGCCTTAGGACACTTCTATCATATTACTAACAACTTGAGTGTGCAGAAAGAAGTCCTAGCGAAGGGATGCTAGGCACCTGGCGAAGGAATGCCAGGATACAAAGCCCTAGCGAAGGGCTGCTAGGCACCTGGCGAAGGAATGCCAGGATACAAAGCCCTAGCGAAGGGCTGCTAGGCACCTGGCGAAGGAATGCAAGGATACAAAGCCCTAGCGATGGGCTGCTAGGCACCTGGCGAAGGAATGCTAGGATACAAAGCCCTAGCGAAGGACTGCTAGGAACCTGGCGAAGGAATGCCAGGATATAAAGCCCTAGCGAAGGACTGCTAGGCACCTGACGAAGGAATGCTTGGATACGAAGACCTGGCGAAGGAATGCTAGGCACCGGGCGAGGGACAGCTTGGTATCTAAGACCTGGCGAAGGACCGCTAGGCAAAAGTCCAACCGGAGGAGCCGGTTGGCATTAGGTAAATTCTCCCGAGAGGAGTAGGTGAGGACGCGTTCCCCGTCGAGGGAACAGTAGGCGTCGGTTCGACCTAGGGCTCCATTTTGGAGGCCCAAAGTCAGAACCAAGACAGCTAAGGTTGTATAAACTAACATATTACTACTTTATGTTGTTTTGGACTAACCTAGATGCAGGACCAAAGGAACGAGTGTCTGCAGCTCAGAGAGCCTCAAAGGAGTGAGGCAGCAGCTGACCAGGGCGCCCGGAGTGTCCCGGGCGCCCCCAAGGTGAACACAAAACACATGAAGCGAAGGAACTGCTTCTACAGCTCATGGGCGGGGCGCCCCCGCTGCTCCCGGGCGCCCCCAGCGTCCCGGGCGCCCCCTGTGCATGCCATCGAAGCAGAAGCCAGCGAAGCCAAGGGATAAGCTCTGACCCGGTCAACCCGGGCGCCCCCAGCGTCCCGGGCGCCCCGGTCAAGATCTGATCCCGAGTTTGAAGGGATCAGAAGCTGACCGAGTGAAAGTCGGATCGGCCGACACGTGGGGGGGGGCGCCCCCGACGTTCCGGGCGCCCCCGACATTCCGGGCGCCCCCAGGGCCTATAAAAGGGCCCTCGACCCCAAGGCTTCGAACAACACTTCATTCAACGCAATCACGCTCTTCTGCTCCCGCGTTCTGCTCCAGAAACCTCCCGACTCGAGATACAAGCGCCGACGACGTCCCTCTGCTCCGAGAAACATTCCACACCGGACGTCGGTAACGAAGAGCGATCTTTTACTTTTGTGTTTACTATACTGCAATTTTAACATCTATTTGTAAACCGTTTTGCGCACTTATAGAATTGCCCGCAGAAAACGGTCAACGACCGTGGGCCTTGGAGTAGGAGTCGACCTAGGCTCCGAACCATGTAAAAACACCTGTGTTCGCGATTATTTTATTCCGCTGCGTAATTTCTCTAATTCTAAAATCCGAACATTTTCTGATATTCACCCCCCTCTATCGGTTCTCTCGATCCAACAAGTGGTATCAGAGCGGGGTAGTTCAAACTTGGTGCAACCACCAGTTTGAAAGTTTTTTTCGGATTTATGAATTTTTTATTTTATTGCTTTTCTTTTTCTTTAATCGAGGTGGTGCAACACCACTCGATCTTTATTTCAAATAAATAATATCTTTATTTTATTGCCTTTTTCAATTTTGAATTCTTATTTTCTCACCATAACTCAGAATTGATAAAATGAATAATTTTTAAAAATTTGTCATAAATTTTTTTTATTATTATTTTAATATTTTTCTCGAATATCGTGCTACGCAAATTTTTTCCTAAACATTAAATTCCTACTTTTTCATCATTAATCAGAATTGACAAAATCAACATTTTCAAAAATTTATCATAAATTGTTTTTATTATTTTATTATTATTTCGCTTCGAAATTCGTGCAATATTTATTTTGGGCTATTTTTTTTTCCTTCTCCCGCACTACTAATTCAAGACCAAGTCTTGGAACATTTCTGTTATTTCTTTTGTGTGCAAGGATTAAACTAAATGGCCAACCATGAGTGGAACAGTGCCCGTCCATCACTATTCTCCGACAAGAACTTCAAGTTTTGGAGATGTCAAATGGAGTCCCTTCTGAAGGCCCACATGGACTTATGGCGGATCATCCAAACGGGATTCTCTTTTCCCGTAGAAAATGAGTCATCAATCGAGTGGGATAAACTGGATGAACACACCCTCAATCAAATTGAGACTTATGCCAGGGCAACAGTAATCCTACAATGCGGCCTGACCAAAGAAGAACTGAAGCGGGTTGGATCCTTCAACTGTGCCAAAGAAATTTGGGATAAACTAATCAATCTACACGAAGAGAGCTCCAGCATTGAGAACTTTGACTCCGGATCAGAAGATGAGAAAGAATCCATACCTGACTGCGAATTAAGCCACAGTCAGAAGACGAATTGACTGAGACAAAAATGGTAACCAATTTCGAATCTTCTTTTGAATTACAATTAAATAATCAAACTGATACTATAATAGTCGAGGAAGGTATAATTTTCATTGCAGGGAAAACTCCAAGAGAAATGCAAAAGAGACCTCAACCAGTACCTGAGTCCGACTCAGAATCTGACGGTGAATGAAGGGATCCTTGGAAACTGGTCTGGTTGACTCGCGACCACTATAAAATACTGAAGAAACAATCAAGCAAAAGAAAGATGGCTAGAATCAAGGGGGAGATTCCCAACCGGGAATCAAAAGGTAAATTTACAGTATTTGAAAATCCATTATTTACCTTGAATAATATAATTGAACCTTATAAATTAGTTAAAGCAAACATTAGTAAATTGGAACAAGAAGATGAAATATTGAAACATAAGGTCAAAATGCTAGAAAGTCTAATTCACAATCTTGCTAATTCTAAAAACCCAGAATATCATTACAATTATGACGTGACTTAGTTGATTGCTTTTCATGCTTGTTTATTTTATTATGCTTTGAATTAGGATTGGTTAGTTTAAGGACTGAACCAACTTAACTGAAACTTGAACAACATAGTATTGGGTGGAGGTGAGATGATAGTACGTTAGAGAAGCCTTTTCTAATAAGGTCAAGTATACACTACTTGGTCTCTTTAGACTGGTGAAACTAGCCGAAGCTATCGATCCAAGACCCAAACTAGTTAGACCAGAATTTACCAAAAAGTAATTTTGAAGATGAAATTTCACTAAAAGGCTTTATCTAGGAAAGGATTGATGATCCAATAAGGCTACGTCCAAAGAAGGCCTTGTGTCTCGCCAAGACCTGGAAGCCAATTTTTGAAATTCAAATTCAATTTACTCTTTGTTAAATTCGAATCTAACATAAATTTTCAGTTAATTTTAGATTCAAATATCACTTTTCAAAATAAATTTAAATTGGGTTTAAAAAATTAATTTAACTTTTCAAAATTAATCATGGCCTTTTCAAAATAAATCTTTCTATTAAAATATGCATCTCACAAAACAGTTAAGGATATCCTATTTTGTCACTTAGAAATGGGTGAGATGCTCAGGACCTAAAAGTTTAGTCCAACCCAATCAACCGTACAAATCAAATTCAACTTAATTATTTTCAATTAATTATTCTCAAATTCAACTTAATTATTCTCAATTAATTATTATCAAATTCAACTTAATTATTTTCAATTAATTATTCTCAAATTCAACTTAATTATTTTCAATCAATTATTTTCAAAATTCAACTTAACAATTTTTAAAATTCAATGTTAAAATTCTAATTAATTTCAAAATCCTCAAAAATCATTTTAACTTTTAAACTAAGGTTTAATGTTTCAAAATTAACCATTTTTTGTTAAAATTAAATATTTGTCTCACACAACCCATAAGGTTAACATGTTTGACCACGTAGAACTGGGTGAGACATCTAGGACCTAAAAGCATGATTCACTATCCTTTTAAATAAAAAAGTTTGTAAAAGTTATTCAAACTTACCTCTGATTTTTAATTTATTGTACTGTACCCTACTTTTTCATTCCTAACATTTTTTTTAATTTCATGTCAAATATCACAATAAATAGAGTCTGGGCTTGTTCTGATTTAGTCATTAACTTGGTCAAAATAGTCAACCCTAGTCCACATAGTCAAACCTGGTCAACACTGATATCCCTTAAGGAACTTAGATAAAAGTCAGACTGTGTCGGATACAGGGGGAGTTCTTCTTAATCTTTTTCGAAAAATTCAGCTTTTTCAAAAACCTTATGCTCTAAAACTTATTATCATCTCAAAATATGGTTTTCAAAAGTTGACTCAAAAACCCTCGTATACTACTATCTCTTTGAAAAATTAACATCATGATTTTCGAAAACTGTGCTATCATTCCAAGTTGTGTTTTCAAAAATTTATCTTCTTGAAAGTTATCATACTCAGAAGGTTATTCAAAATTATTCTTTTGATTTTAATAAACCCTAAAGACACAGAGGAAGGTTCACTTCATGATCTACAAGGACTCCTAGGATGTGTCAAATTTAGGGGGAGTTTTGAGTCAAAAGAAGAATTTCTGAAATGTTTTTTTGGTAATTATTTGTTTTGAAGTTATTAGATAATTCTTATAATTTAAATCAAACCCTAAAACTCAAAGGAAGATCGCTTGTAGTCAACAAGCTTCCTAGGACTGGGTCAAGCTTAGGGGCAGATTAAATTAAAAGAATTATTGAAGATTTTTTTTAAATTATATGTTTTCATGCACTACAAGTTTAAAATCCTTTTGAAAACTTAAATAATTTTTATTCCAAAATACTATTATTTTATTTTTCACAATTCTTGTGACTTATGAAGTTACTTTTATAATATTTACTTGGATTGAAAAATTTCTAGGACACATAGGAAAATGCCCTTGTAGTTAACAAGGTTTCCTAGGATTGTGTCAGACTGGAAAGGAAACCATGCCAAGTAAAGTATTATAGTAAATTTTTTCTTAAAATATTATGTTCAAAAGTATTTATTAGTACATATATTTGTCCAAAAAGCATAACATCCTGCAAAAGTACTAATACTTTTTCAAAGAACTAATATTTACAAAGTACGAATAATTTTTTAAAGTGCAATACTAAACATGTTTCAAAAAAAAACAATTTTTTAATCTTTTTCAAAGTGAAAATGGGTTTCAAATTTTCTTTTGCATAACATTTTGTTGTATTCTTCCAAATGTACTATATGTTAAATGAAAATATTTTTTTAAATCTTTTCCAAACTAATACTTTTCTAAGGCAATAGTATTCTAAGTACGTGTATCTTCTAAAGATTTGCCTATAAATACAAAATCTTTTTTCAAAATTGCACAATACCTTTCAAAGTGGAGTTTTATTGGTGCAATTTAAGCTTTTTGCTAGGCTTTCAAGAGTTACACTAAGTATTTTTATATCTTCAAAACTCATAGGCTCTGATACACAAACTTTTTCTTAAAACTTATGTTAAATATATATTTCTTTATTGATATATATATAGCCAAGGGGGAGAGCAAGAAAGAGAGAAAGGAACCTTTTTCATCTCCTTTTCGAAAAGCAAAAATTTCTAGGTGTTTTAAAGTTTTTAAGTGCATGCTTTTCCTAAGTAAAATTTTTCTTAGTAAACAAAATTTGTCTGAGTAAAATCTTTTTGAAAATGTTGGCAAATGTTCCTAAGTAAAGTTTTTTTAGTGAAAAACTTGTCTAGAAAATTCTTAAAGAGTTTGTTTTTTTTTACACAAAGTATTTCCAAGCATATTCTTCTAAGTGTGCAAATTCTTTTAAAACAAAATTTTCCCAATTCCCAAAGTTGAATTTTTTTTGGGAAATTTAGATTCAAAATTTTGCCTAAGTAATTTATTTTGTAAATGCTTTTAACAAAATTTAGGCTTGCTTTTCAAAAGTGTTTGTTGATACAAATTCTTTTAGTCTTTTTGAAACACCTTGTCAAAACTTATTTTTGGTACAACTCAAAAACTCCCTATTAGAAACCTTGTTCACCCATGTATGTTTTTGATATATGTCAAAGGCGGAGGAAAGGTCAAAGTTAAGTGTTTTGACACAAGTATTCAGGGTTTTAGGGGGAGTATGAGAAATAAAATTTTTTTTCAACTCTACATTTATTCTGTTCATAAACAGTTATACTTCATTGTTTACCTTAGGTTATTAACTATTATAAGTTTTTAACTTAACATTGAATTGTGTTGCCATAAATCAAAAATGGGGAGATTGTTGGTGCAGGAAGCACCATATCGAACCTTGTTTTGATATTGGCAAAGGATTCAAAGTTAAGTTCATTTATGATCTAATAAAGTTACTTGAGTGTGCAGAAAGAAGTCCTAGCGAAGGGCTGCTAGGCACCTGGCAAAGGAATGCCAGGATACAAAGCCCTAGCGAAGGGCTGCTAGGCACCTGGCGAAGGAATGCCAGGATACAAAGCCCTAGCGAAGGACTGCTAGGCACCTGGCGAAGGAATGCCAGGATACGAAGACCTGGCGAAGGAATGCTAGGCACCGGGCGAGGGACAACTTGGTATCCAAGACCTGGCGAAGGACCGCTAGGCAAAAGTCCAACCGAAGGAGCCGGTTGGCATCAGGTAAATTCTCCCGAGAGGAGTAGGTGAGGACGCGTTCCCCGTCGAGGGAACAGTTGGCGTCGGTTCGACCTAGGGCACCATTTTGGAGGCCTAAAGTCAGAACCAAGACAGCTAAGGCTGTATAAACTAACATATTACTGCTTTATGTTATTTTGGACTAACCCTGGATGCAGGACCGAAGGAACGAGTGTCTGCAGCTCAGAGAGCCTCAAAGGAGTGAGGCAGCAGCTGACCAGGGCGCCCGGAGTGTCCCGGGCACCCCCAAGGTGAACACAAAACACATGAAGCGAAGGAACTGCTTCTGCAGCTCATGGGCGGGGTGGCCCCATGCTCCCGGGCGCCCCAGCTGCTCCCGGGCACCCCCAGCGTCCCGGGTGCCCCCTGTGCATGCCATCGAAGCAGAAGCCAGCGAAGCCAAGGGATAAGCTCTGACCCGGTCAACCCGGGCGCCCCCAGCGTGCCGGGCACCCCGGTTAAGATCTGATCCCAAGTTTGAAGGGATCAGAAGCTGACCGAGTGAAAGTCGGATCGGCCGACACGTGGGGGGCACCCCCGACGTTCCGGGCACCCCCAGGGCTTATAAAAGGGCCCTCGACCCCAAGGCTTCGAACAACACTTCATTCAACGCAATCACGCTCTTCTGCTCCCGCGCTCTGCTCCAGAAACCTCCCGACTCGAGATACAAGCGCCGATGACGTCCCTCTGCTCCGAGAAACATTCCACACCGGACGTCGGTAACGAAGAGCGATCTTTTACTTTTGTGTTTACTATACTGCAATTGTAACATCTATTTGTAAACCGTTTTGCGCACTTATAGAATTGCCCGCAGAAAATGGTCAACGACCGTGGGCCTTGGAGTAGGAGTCGACCTAGGCTCCGAACCAAGTAAAAACACCTGTGTTCGCGATTGTTTTATTCCGCTGCGTAATTTCTCTAATTCTAAAATCTGAACGTTTTCCGATATTCACCCCCCCTCTATCGGTTCTCTCGATCCAACAGGTTTGACTTAGAATCTACATGTGAGAGTACAATATCTCCCCTAGCGACATGATACCTAATGAAGTGGTGACGCACTTCAATATGTTTGGTCCTAGAATGATGGACTAGATTCTTAGTTAGTTTAATTGTGCTAATGTTGTCACACAACACTTGCACACTTTTGTAACTTAATCCATAGTCCTCTAGAGTGTGGATCATCCACAATAATTGTGATACGCTCTCTCCCATGGCGATATATTCTGCCTCGGTCGTGGAGAGAGCAACACAATGTTGCTTCCGACTTGACCAACAAACTAAAGATGATCCTAGAAATTGGCAGCCCCCACTTGTGCTTTTCTGATCCAACTTACATCCAGCATAGTCGGAATCGGTATAGCCAATTAAATCAAAAGATTCGGTACGGGGGTATCAAAGACCGACTCCAATTGTACATTTAAGATATCTCAAAATCCTCTTAACAGCGATTAAGTGAGATTCCTTGGCAGAAACTTGATACCTAGCACACATACCCACAGCAAAATGAATATCAGGTCGACTAGCTGTGAGGTATAGCAAACTACCTATCATGCTCCGATATTGAGTCAAATCAACAGGTTTACCACTCTCATCATTGTCTAATCCTGTGTTTGTAGCCATGGGAGTGGTTACCTCTTTTGAATCACTCATATTGAATTTACGGAGCATTTATTGTGTGTATTTCGATTGGTGCACATGGATACCATCTCGGGTCTGTTTTATTTCAAGTCCAAGGAAGAAAGTCAACTCTCCCACTAGACTCATCTCAAATTCACTTTCCATATGTCCAATGAATTCATTTAAATTGCCCTTGTTGTTTGAGCCACAAATTATGTCATCGACATATACTTGGGCTACAAAAATATTGTCACCATCTCTCCGTAGAAATAGCGTAGGGTCTATTTGGCCTCTAACAAAGCCCTTTTCAATTAGGAATGTCGACAACCGCTCATACCAAGCTCAGGGTGCTTGTTTAAGACCATAAAGTGTCTTTTTGAGCTTGAACACGTGGTTTGGAAATTCGGTACTCTCAAACCCCGGAGGTTGTTCGACATAGACCTCTTCTCTTATTAAACCATTTAGAAAGGCCGATTTGACATCCATTTGATATAACTTGAAGCCACGATGTGCTACAAATGCAATCATCAATCGAATGGATTCTAATCGTGCCACGGGAGCATAGGTCTCATCATAATCAAGGCCTTCAACTTGACTGTAGCCCTTGGCTACTAAGTGTGCCTTGTTTCTAATGATTTCTCCCTTATGATTTAATTTATTCTTGAAGACTCATTTGGTTCCAATGATGGTAGTCTTCTTAGGTCTAGGGACTAAGTCCCAAACTTGACTTCTTTCGAATTGACCTAGTTCATCTTGCATTGCAATGATCCAATCGGGATCATTTAATGTTTCATCAATTTTCCTAGGTTCAATTTCGGAAATTAGAGCAACTTCATTAGCCTCATTTCTAAAGAATGATCTAGTTCTAACCCCATGGTGGATGTCTCCAACAATTTGGTCTTGGGGATGACTAGAGGCTAATCTAGTTTGCCTAGGTGTCAGTGGTGCTTCTTGAATCGGTTCACTAGATACAAGCTCAGCCTCAGGATCCGGCTGATCAATGGGTTGTCTAGGCTCACCGTCATCAGACTCATCACCATCAACAACATTTGGAGTTTCATTCAAACTTAGTCTCCTAAGTTCGAATTGAACTTCATCTTCTAATTGACCATTGACTTTCGGAATTTCTTCAAAGACAACGTCAGAAGACTCTTCAACCAATCTAGTTTTCTCGTTGTAGACTCGATAGGCTTTGCTAACTAGGGAGTACCCGACTAGTATACCTTCATCAGCTTTTACCGTGAACTTTCCAAGGTGATCCTTGGTGTTTAGGATGAACACCTTACAACCAAACACTCTAAGGTGTTTAACCGTAGGTGGTTTCTCAAACAAAGTTCATGGGGAGTCTTTCCTAAGAACCTATGGATAAGGACTCGGTTTTGCACATAGCAAGTTGTATTTACAGCTTCAGCCAATAAGTAACTCGGTAATGAGTACTCATTAAGCATGTTTCGTGCAGCCTCTTGTAGAACACGGTTCTTCCTTTCTACAACATCATTTTGTTGTGGTGTTCTAGGAGTGGAGAACTCATGTCTATAACCTCTATCTTGACAAAATTCTAAAAATCGTTGATTTTGAAATTTACCTCCATGATCACTTCTAATGGTCTTAATTGTTGATGATTTTTCATTTTCAACTCTTCTACAAAAAGAAATGAAAACATCTAAGGTTTGGTCCTTATATTTAAGAAAATAAGTCCATGTATATCTAGTAAAATCATCAATGATAACAAAGCAAAATCTACTTCCATTCAATGATATGATAGTGCTACAATCAAATAGATCCATGTGAAGTAAATCTAAAGCAGTAGATGTACTTACAGCGCTTTTACCTTTATGTGCAAATTTTGTTTGCTTACCCATTTGACATGCATCACAAATTTTATCTTTTTCATACTTGATGATCGGTAAGCCACGAACTAATCCCTTGTTGGCCAACCTCCGGATGTTCTTCATGTTAACATGTGCTAGCCTCCGGTGCCAAAGGGTGGACTCCTCTTCTTTCGACATGAGACACTTAGCAAAAGCATTAGTAGCACTTTTAAATGAAACTTGATAAATATTGTCTACTCTTGTTCCTACTAGTACCATGTCCAAGGTGTCATGTTGTCTAACTAGACATTGACTTGGTTGAAAATCAATTGTGTAACCCATGTCACACAATTGACTCACACTTAGGAGATTAAATGTCATCCCCTTGACTAGAAGGACATTTGAGATTCTAAGACATTCGGATATTTGAATGTCTCCTATTCCTATGACCTTAAGAATACCATTGTTACCGAATGAAACATTACCTCTACTTTTCTTTTGAAGGGTAGTAAACAATAATCTATCCCCGGTCATGTGTTTGGAGCACCCACTATCAACGAACCAAGTTGATAGTGTTGGATCGAGAGAAACGATAGAGGGAGGGTGAATATCGTTAAACGCTTTTCGGATAAAAACTAGAGCAAGTACGCAGCGGAATAAAATCAATCGCGAACATAGGTGGTTTTACTTGGTTCGGAGCCTAGGTCGACTCCTACTCCAAGGCCCACGGTCGTTGACCGTTTTCTGCGGGCAATTCTATAAGTGCGCAAAACGTTTACAGAGAGATAATACAAAAGCAGTATAGTAAACTTAAAAGTAACTCTTCTTTTACCGACGTCCGATGTAGATTGAATTTCCGGAGCAACGGGACGTCGTCGGCGCTTGAGTCTCGAGTCGGGAGGTTTCCAGAGCAGAGCGCGGGAGCAGAAGAGCATGATTGCGTTGAATGAATTGTTGTTCGAAGCCTTGGGGTCGAGGGCCTATTATAGCCCCTGGGGGCGCCCGGGACGTCGGGGGTGCCCCCCATGTGTCAGCCGATCCGCTTCCGTCTCGGTCAGCTCTGATCCCTTAAAACTCGGGATCAGGCTTTGACGGGGGCGCCCTAAACGCTGGGGGCGCCCGGGTTGACCGGGTCTCTTCTTATCCGTTGGCTTCGATGGGATCTGCTTTGTTAGCTTCACCTGGGGGCGCCCGGACCATCCGGGGTGCCCGGGAGCAGCGGGGGCGCCCTGCCCATGAGCTGCAGACGCAGTTCCTTTGCTTCAACTGTTTGTGTTCACCTTGGGGGTGCCCGGGACACTCCGGGCGCCCTACTCAGCCTTTGCCTCACTCCTTTGAGGCTCTCTGAGCTGCAGACACTCGTTCCTTCGGTCCTGCATCCAGGGTTAATCCAAAACAATATAAAACAATAAGATGTTAGTTTATACAGCCTTAGCTGTCTTGGTTCTGACTTTGGGTCTCCAAAATGGAATCCTAGGTCGAACCGACGCCTACTGTTCCCTCGACGGGGAACGCGTCCTCACCTACTCCTCTCGGGAGAATGTACTTGATGCCAACCGGCTCCTTCGGTTGGACTTTTGCCTAGCGGTCCTTCGCCAGGTCTTAGATACCAAGCTGTCCTTCGCCTGGTGCCTAGCATTCCTTCGCCAGGTCTTCAATCCCAAGCTGTCCTTCGCCTGGTGCCTAGCAGTCCTTCGCTAGGACTTTTTACCCTGGCATTCCTTCACCAGTGCCTAGCAGTCCTTCGCTAGGACTTTTTACCCTGGCATTCCTTCGCCAGTGCCTAGCAGTCCTTCGCTAGGACTTTTTACCCTGCACACTTGAGTAGCATGTTAGATAACAAATATGACTTAACTTTTGAACCCTTTTGCCATTATCAAAACTCAGGTTCGACTTGGGTGCTTTCTGCACCAACAATCTCCCCCTTTTTGATTTATGGCAATCCTGGTTCAAAAAGTTAAGTTAATCAGAGTAAGTAAAAATTAAATTTTGTTCCCTCCCCCTGGAAGGAATCTCCCCCTAGATTTTTCAAAGCTTCGTGGGGGTTTTTGAAAATAAATTCTAAGTTTAAGGATGGATTTTTACTTAGAATAATTTTCAACAGAAAATAATTTTAGTTGTCTATCTTGTAGAATATTTAAGTTTGAATACTTAGAAAACTTAAGAAGGATTCTGAAAAACATAAGTTTGAGTACTAAGGAAAATTTTGACGCGTTACGTTTAAAGTACTCAAAGAAGTTTTGAAAACTTTAAGTTTTAAAGTACTTAGTGAAATTTGAAAAACTTAAGTACTTAGGAGTACTTTAGGGAAGTTTTGAAAAACTTAAGTACTTTAAAAATGTTTTAAAAGGCTTAAGTACTTAGAAAAGTTTTGAAAAACTTAAGTACTTAGAAAAGTTTAGTACTTTTGAAAAATTTAGTATTTTTGAAAAATTTAGTACTTTTGAAAAAATTAGTATTTTTGAGAAATTTAGTACTTTTGAAAAAATTTAATTAAGTACTTTTTGAATAAAGAATAGAGTTTGAGTTAAAGAAAAATTTTTAAACTCTCTCCTTTTCTATCTCTCCCCCTTTGCCATATATCAAACACAAAAAAATACAGCAGAAACAGAATAATTAAATTGCATAAGGGAAATAACTTGTTGTACTGAACCAATTCATGATGAGAATAAAATCA
Source organism: Boesenbergia rotunda (assembly GCA_024364735.1). Lineage (NCBI taxonomy): Eukaryota > Viridiplantae > Streptophyta > Magnoliopsida > Zingiberales > Zingiberaceae > Boesenbergia > Boesenbergia rotunda. The sequence goes on from JAGFNQ010002786.1 coordinate 26,245, forward strand.
AATCAGTTTCAATTTCCACTTTTAGGGACCTGTCTAACCCAATTAGCTATTTACTAACTGTTATAAACAGTAGTTTTCGCTAGGGTTAGTCAAGTTAAGTGTTCTGTTCAAGTTAGATTTTCTAGACTTGACACTTAACTTGATTACTGTGTAAGTTGTATTTAGTGCCCCAATTACTGCAGATGCACTGACTTAAAGCATCTTGAATTAAGGCAAAGACCTAAGCATCTCAACCCTTTCTAAGTTATCAATCAAAAGTACCCTAAGGTGCTTGTGAGATGCTGGCTTCTAAATCTATAGGTGCATGCAGTTCTAGGGTTAGGGCCTACGCTAAGTCCATTTTCGAAAAAGCCCTAGTTTTGAAAGGGGTATTGAAAATAAAACTAAGTGAAAAAAAATTTATTTTTCAACCCTTTTCAAAACTAAGTAAAAGCTGATTTTGAAGGCATTTAAAAAACTATTTTGAAAACTGATTTTGAAATTGACAAAGTAGTAAAAAAAACCGCAAAAATAGAGTAAACCTATTCTACCAAGCATAGTCCTAACTGCCTTCTTAGTGAGTTGAACTCAGACTCAGGTAGCGGTTTAGTAAATATATCAGCTAGGTTGGATTTAGAGTCTATATGCTTAAGTACTATTTCACCGCTGGCTACATGGTCTCTTACAAAGTGATGTTTAACTTCTATGTGTTTAGTTCTTAAATGTTGGATTGGATTCTTAGTTAGATTAATTGAGCTTATATTGTCAATGAATACTTGAGTTTGGGTGTAGCTAAGCTGGAAGTCCTTAAGAGTGTGCATCATCCATAGAAGTTGTGCTACACATTCTCCTAAGGTAACATATTCAGCTTCAGTTGTGGATAGAGCTACACAGTGTTGTTTTCTGCTGCACCAATTTACTAGACTATGTCCTAATAGTTGGCAGCTTCCACTTGTGCTCTTTCTATCTAATTTGCAACCTGCATAGTCAGAATCCGAATATCCTGACAAATCAAAGGTTGAGGTTCTAGGATACCAAATCCCTACATTTAGAGTGCCCTTTACATATCTTAGTATTCTTTTTAGGGCTGCTAAGTGTGTTTCCTTAGCACAGGTTTGGTATCTACACACATCCCTACAGCAAAAAGAATATCAGGTTTGCTGGCTGTAAGGTACAGTAGACTACCTATCATACTTCTATAGAGTTTAAGGTCTACTGGTTTACCATCAGGGTCACTGTCTATTTTTATATTAGTAGCCATGGGGGTACTTATGCTTTTAGAGTTATCCATTTTAAATTTCTTTATTAACTCTTTAGTATATTTGGATTGCTGGGCATAGTTTTCATCTCTAGTTTGTTTAATTTGTAAGCCTAGGAAAAAGTTAAGCTCACCAACTAAGCTCATTTCAAATTCATTTTCCATTATCTTAACAAATTCTTTTAGAAAGTTTGAGTTGGTGGATCCAAAGATTATGTCATCTACGTAGATTTGGGCAATAAATATATCTTTTCCTAGGGAATTAATAAATAAGGTTGAGTCAATTTGTCCTTGTTTAAATTCTTTAGAAATTAAGTAAGTTGATAAGTGTTCATACCAGGCCCTAGGTGCTTGTTTTAGTCCATATAGTGCTTTAGTAAGTTTGTAAACGTGGTCAGGTCTTTCTAAGTCCTCAAACCCAGGGGGTTGTCCTACATAAACTTCTTCTTTAATAAATCCATTTAGGAAGGTTGACTTTACATCCATTTGGTATAATTTAAATCATTTATGGGATGCAAAGGCTAATAACTTTCTAATGGACTCAAGTCTAGCTACTGGGGCATATGTTTCGTCGTAATCTAATCCTACTACTTGGCTGAATCCCTTCGCTACTAAGCGGGCTTTATTTCTGACTATTTCTGTAACGACCCACCTTCTGGTACTAAGCTTTAAGGCGGATCGCTACTACTAACTGGCTGGCTAATTAATTACTACTGATCATTATATTCTTTTAATGCTAAACCAACTGGGAGAATTTAAAAAAACTTATTTTGCTATTTACTGAACTAACAATTCAGAAACATGTTGAAAGTACTAACTAGGCCAAAATAAAGCAAAACATTAATTTTATTATCTTGGCAGGATTCGATCCCCCAACCTCTGCATTGCATGACTAAAGCACTAACCAGCTGCTCTATATCACTTCTGTTTTACACAGTACCAGTCGACTGCTATATGTCAGTCGACTGGTCGGGCCACAGAATGTTTCTGTGCCCGATACCAGTCGACTGGTATTTTCCCAGTTGACTGGTAGTTCTGAAATTCTAGCTTTCAGATTTCTAGAATTTATCAAACTTGAGCCACAATGTACCAAAATCATATCTAACAAGCAGAATGACATAAATAAAGTGTTGGTGCAGGAAGCACCATATCGAACCTTGTTTTGATATTGACAAAGGATTCAAAATTAAGTTTGTTTGTGATCTAACAATATTCACTGAGTGTGCAGGAAAAGTCCTAGCGAAGGGCTGCTAGGCACCTGGGGAAGGACTGCCAGGAAACAAAGTCCTAGTGAAGGGCTGCTAGGCACCTGGCGAAGGACTGCCAGGGTACAAAGCCCTAGCGAAGGACTGCTAGGCACTGGCGAAGGAATGCCAGGGTACAAAGCCCTAGTGAAAGACTGCTAGGCACTGGTGAAGGAATGCCAGGGTACAAAGCCCTAGCGAAGGACTGCTAGGCGCCAGGCGAAGGACAACTTGGGATTGAAGCCCTAGCGAAGGAATGCTAGGCACCGGGCGAAGGACAGCTCGATATCCAAGACCTGGCAAAGGACCGCCAGGCAAAAGTCCAACCAGAGGAGCGGTTGGCATTAGGTACATTCTCCCGAGAGGAGTAGGTGAGGACACGTTCCCCGTCGAGGGAACAGTAGGCGTCGGTTCGATCTAGGGTTCCATTTTGGGAAACCCAAAGTCAGAACCAAGACAGCTAAGGCTGTATAAACTAATAGTTTAATGTTTTATTGTGTTTTGGACTAACCTTGGATGCAGGACCGAAGGAACGAGTGTCTGCAGCTCAGAGAGCCTCAAAGGAATGAGGCAACAGCTGACCAGGGCGCCCGGTGTGTCCCGGGCACCCCCAAGGTGAACACAAAACACAAGAAAGCAAGATGGGCTTCGACAGTTCAACTCCCGGGTGCCCCCGTGCTCCCGGGCGCCCCTAGCGCTCCGGGCGCCCCCAACAGCAAAGCATCGTAGCTCAACCCAGCGAAGCCAAGGGATAAGGTTTGACCCAGTCAACCCGGGCGCCCCGAGCGCTCCGGGCGCCCCGGTCAAACCTGATCCCGATTTTGAAGGGATCAGATGTTGACCGCGCTGGAGACGGATCGACCGCCACGTGGGGGGCGCCCCCGACGTCCCGGGCGCCCCCAGGCCCTATATAAAGGGCCCTCGACCCCAATCTTCAAACATCACTTGATTCAACGCTTCAATGCTCTTCTGCTCTCGCTCCTTGCTCCAGAAACCTCCCAACTCAAGCCGACGACGTCCTGCTGCTCCGGATAAAGTCAATCTACTCCGGACGTCGGTAAAGAAGAGTGATTTTTAATTTACTGCACTTATTTCTGTAATCAATCTTTGTAAACGGATTTTACGCCTCATATAGAATTGCCCAAAGTAAACGATCAACGATCGTGGGCCTTGGAGTAGGAGTCGACCTAGGCTCCGAACCAAGTAAAAATTACTGTGTTCGCGTGTTTGCTTTTATCTTCCGCTGTGCAATTGCTTTTTCCATAAATCCGAACGTTTTTCGATATTCACCCCCTCTATCGGTTCTCTCGATCCAACAAGTGGTATCAGAGCGGGGAAGCTTAAATTTGGTGCAACCACCAATTTGGGAGTTTTTCGGATTTACGAATTTTTTTTATTTTTTTTTCTTTTTTAATTAACACCACTCGATCTTTTCTGCCTTTTTCAATTTTGAATTCTTATTTTTTCACTATAAGTCAAAATTGATAAAACGAACAATTTTTTAAAATTTGTCATAAAATTTTTTTATTATTATTTTAATATTTTCCTCGAAATTCGTGCTACCTTAATTAGAGCAAATTTTTTTTAACATTAATTTTTCATCATTAATCAGAATTGACAAAATTAATATTTTCAAAAATTTGTCAAAAATTATTTTTATTATTTTATTATTATTCTACCTCGAAATTCGTGCAACATTTATTTTGAGCTATTTTTTCCCTTCTCCCGCACAACTAATCCAAGACCAAGTCTTGGTATACTTTTGTTACTTCTTTTCTGTACGAGGTTAACCTAAATGGCCAACCAAGAATGGGACAGTGCCCGTCCACCGCTATTCTCCGGCGAGAACTTCAATTCCTGGAGAAGTCTAATGGAGTTCCATCTGAAGGCCCATATGGACATATGGATGATCATTCAAATAGGGTTCTCCCTCCCCACAGAAGATGGATCATCGATCGCCTGGGACAAATTGGACGAACCAACTCTAAGAAAGATCAAGACTGATGCCAGGGCAACAGCAATCTTACAATGCTGCCTGACCAATGAAGAACTGAAGCGGGTCGGATCCTTCAACTGTGCCAAGGAGATGTGGGAAAAGCTAATCAATCTACATGAAGAGAGCTCCGATGTTGAGATCTTAGAAGCTCAAGAACAAGTAGCTGAGACAGACTCGACAATCGACGTCGAAATCAAACCAGAGTCAAACGACGAGTTTTCTGAGACAAAATCGGTAATTAATTTTGAATCGTTTTCTGAATTAAGATTAAATAATCAAGCTGATATTGCAATGGTCAAGGAATGTATAGTTTTTATTGCAGGAACAACTCCAAGAGAATTGCAAAAGAGACCTCAACCAATACCTGAGTCCAACTCAGACTCAGAATTTGACGACGAAGAAGGGGATAATCGGAAGCTGGTCTGGATGACTCGCGACCACTACAAGATGCTAAAAACAGCAAGTATCAAGGGGGAGATTCCCAACTGGGAATCAAAAGGTAAATTTATGATATTTGAAAATTCATTATTTACCATGAATAATATGATTGAATCCTATAAATTAGTTAAGGCTAATTTGTTAGAAAATTTAATTCATAATATTGCTGTTTTTGATAATCCAGAATATTATTATAATTATGATGTAACTTAGATCATTTTTTTTTCTTTAACTGTATGTTTTTTTTATGTTTTTTTTAAAATTAGGATTGATTAGTTTAAGGACAAAACAGTTTAACTGAAAGTTGAACAACATAGTATTGGGTGGAGGTGAGATGATAGTGCGTTAGGGAAGCCATCTTGGCGGAACTAGCCGAAGCTACCGATCCAAGACCCGAGCTAGTTAGACCGGAATTTTTCAAAAATTAATTTTGAAAATGAAATTTCACTAGCTTTGTCATGGAAAGGGTTGATGATCCAATAAGGCTACGACCAAAGAAGGCCTAGTGCCTCGCCAAGACCTGGAAGCCAATTTTTGAAATTCAAATTCAATTTACTCTTTGTCAAATTCGAATCTAACACAAATGTTCAGTTAATCTTAGATTCAAATATTCCTTTTCAAAATAAATTTAAAACTAATTATTTTCAAAATTAATCTAACTTTTTAAAATTAACCATGTTTTCAAAATTAAAATATTTGTCTCACAAAACCCATAAGGTTAACATGCTTAATCACGTAGAACTGGGTGAGACATTTAGGACCTAAAAGTATAATTCACTATCCTTTTAAATGAAAAGGTTTGCAAATGTTATTCAAACTTATCTCTATTTTATTTTGTCAATTTATTGTACTGTAACCTACTTTTTCATATCTAGCATTTTTTTAATATGAAATTTCATGTTAAAAATCTCGATAGACTCGTTTTAAATATAATCTAGGGCTTGTTTTGTTTTAGTCATTGATTGGTCAAAACTTGGTCAAAACAGTCAACCCTAGTCAACATAGTCAAACCTGCACACTGAAACCCCTTAAGGAACTTAGATAAAAGTCAGACTGTGTCGGATACAGGGGGAGTTTCTTTTAATACTTTTCAAAAAATTTAAATTTTTTTTCAAAAACCTTATGCGTTAAATCTTATTATCATCTCGATAAGGTTTTCAAAAATTGATTCAAAAACCTTCTTATACTACTATCTGTTTGAAAAATTATCATTATTTCAAAATATTTTTCGAAAACTGTGTTATCATTTCAAGTTATGTTTTCAAAAATGTATCTCCTTAAAAATTATCATACTCAGAAGGTTATTCAAAATTATTCTTTTGAGTTTAATAAACCCTAAAGACACAGAGGAAGGTCCACTTCATGATTTACAAGGACTCCTAGGATGTGTCAAATTTAGGGGGAGTTTGAGTTAAAGAAGAATTTCTGAAATATTTTTGGTAATTATTTGTTTTGAAATTGTTATATAAATTCCTTTGATCTGAACTGAACCCTAAGAACTCAGAGGAAGAATACTTGTAGTCAACAAGCTTCCAAGGACTGCGTCAAGTTTAGGGGGAGGTCAAATTAAAAGAGTTATTAATCATTTCTAACTAATATGTTTTCATACACTATATTTTCAAAATTGTGTCGAAAACATAAGTAATTTGTCTTACAAAATATTATTTTAAAATGTTTTTGTGGCTTATAAAATTATTTTTGAAATACCTTACTTGCATATTTTTCAAAAATGCATATTTTTCAAATAATACTTATATTTTCACAAATTGCATAATATCTTTCAAAGTGACTTATATTTTTCAAAGATACAGTGTACTTGCATCTCTCAAAAAGCTCAATATCTTTTAAAGTACTTGTATTTTTCAAAATATTCAAAACAAGTAATCTTATTGATTATATATTTTTTTGTTGCTTGTCATGCATGGACTCAATGCAAATATACACTTGACTCTAATACTATTTTTTTGCATCAATTCATCACTCTTTCAAAATGTTGTTACTTAGAAACTATTATAATTTTTGACATTATTCTCAAATATTTATGTTTTCAAAATCCATAAGCTCTGATACACAAATTTTAAATGTCTTTCAAAATATATTTTTAGAACTCTTTATTGATATATATCCAAGTAGGAGGGTAGAAAAAGTGTGAAATTAGAAATTAAATTCTTCCTTAAACCTTTTCTTCTTTTTTCAAAGAAAGATTATCTTAGAAATGGTCTAAAACATAAGGAGAAGAATTTCACATTAAGGGGGAGAGAAAGGAAAGAGAGAAAGGAAATTTTGTTTAATTTTTATCTATTTTACAAAAAGTGCTTCAAAAATTTCTAAGTATTTCTAAGTGCTTCAAAAATTTTTTAAGTGCATGTTTTTTTTCTAAGTAAATTTTTCTTAGTAAACAAAATTTGTCTGAGCAAAATCTTTTTGAAAATTTTGACAAATGTTTCTAAGTAAAGTTTTTTTGGTGAAAAACCTGTCTAGAAAATTCTAAAAAATGTTTTTCAAAATGCACAAAGTGTTTCCAAGCAAATTCGTCTAAATGTGCAAAATTTTCTTTAGTAAACAAATTTTTCCTAACTCTAAAAGTTGAAATGTTTTTTTGGAAATTTGGCTTCAAAAATGGAAATTTTGCCTAAGTAAATTTTTTTGCTTTATAAGTAAAAGTTTTTTTTCAAAATTTAGGCCTGCAAAACTTCTCATAATGGAAAATTATCTAAGTGTGAAAAGTTTTGCTAATGAAAATACTTTTACTCTATTTTTGAAAAACACTTTGTCAAAAACACGAAGCACTCAGAAAAACTCAAAAATCCCTGTTAGATACCTTGTTCACCCATGTTTGCTTTTGATATATGTCAAAGGGGGAGGAAGGGTCAAAGTTAAGTATTTTATAACACAATGATTCAGGGGGAGTATGAGAAAATTTTTTCTGTTCAAATTATATTAGTTTTAGACTGTTCAGAACTGCTATGTTTTATTGGTCTTAACCCTCTTGCGTAACTGTTATATGTTTTTTACATAACTTTGAATTATGTTGCCATAAATCAAAAAGGGGGAGATTGTTTGTGCAGGAAGCACCATATCGAACCTTGTTTTGATATTGACAAAGGATTAAAAGTTAAGTTTGTTTGTGATCTAACAATATTCACTGAGCGTGCAGGAAAAGTCCTAGCGAAGGGCTGCTAGGCACCTGGCGAAGGACTGCCAGGAAACAAAGTCCTAGTGAAGGGCTGCTAGGCACCTGGCGAAGGACTGCCAGGGTACAAAGCCCTAGCGAAGGACTGCTAGGCACTGGCGAAGGAATGCCAGGGTACAAAGCCCTAGCGAAGGACTGCTAGGCACTGGTGAAGGAATGCCAGGATACAAAGCCCTAGCGAAGGACTGCTAGGCGCCAGGCGAAGGATAGCTTGGGACTGAAGCCCTAGCGAAGGAATGCTAGGCACCGGGCGAAGGACAGCTAGGTATCCAAGACCTGGCAAAGGACCACCAGGCAAAAGTCCAACCAGAGGAGCGGTTGGCATCAGGTACATTCTCCCGAGAGGAGTAGGTGAGGACGCGTTCCCCGTCGAGGGAACAGTAGGCGTCGGTTCGACCTAGGGTTCCATTTTGGGAAACCCAAAGTCAGAACCAAGACAGCTAAGGCTGTATAAACTAATAGTTTAATGTTTTATTGTGTTTTGGACTAACCCTGGATGCAGGACCGAAGGAACGAGTGTCTGCAGCTCAGAGAGCCTCAAAGGAATGAGGCAACAGCTGACCAGGGTGCCCGGAGTGTCCCGGGCGCCCCCAAGGTGAACACAAAACACAAGAAAGCAAGATGGGCTTCGACAGTTCAACTCCCGGGTGCCCCCATGCTCCCGGGCGCCCCCGTTGTTCCGGGCGCCCCCAGCGCTCCGGGCGCCCCCAACAGCAAAGCATCGTAGCTCAACCCAGCGAAGGCAAGGGATAAGGTTTGACCCAGTCAACCCAGGCGCCCCGAGCGCTCCGGGCGCCCCGGTCAAACGTGATCCCGATTTTGAAGGGATCAGATGTTGGCCGCGCTGGAGACGGATCGACCGCCACGTGGGGGGCACCCCCGACGTCCTGGGCGCCCCAAGGCCCTATATAAAGGGCCCTCGACCCCAAGCTTCAAACATCACTTGATTCAACGCTTCAAAGCTCTTCTGCTCTCGCGCCTTCCTCCAGAAACCTCCCAACTCAAGCCGACTGTTGGTGCAGGAAGCACCATATCGAACCTTGTTTTGATATTGGCAAAGGATTCAAAGTTAAGTTTATTTGTGATCTAATAAAGTTACTCAAGTGTGTAGAGACAAAGCCCTAGCGAAGGACTGCTAGGCACTGGAGAAGGAATGCCAGGGTAAAAAGCCCTAGTGAAGGACTGCTAGGCACCTGGCGAATGACTGCCAGGATACAAAGCCCTAGCGAAGGACTGCTAGGCACCTGGCGAAGGACTGCCAGTATCCAAGCCCTATCGAAGGACTGCTAGGCAACTGGCGAAGGACTGCCAGTATCCAAGCCCTAGCGAAGGAATGCTAGGCACCGGGCGAAGGACAGCTCGGCATCCAAGACCTGGCAAAGGACCGTCAGGCAAAAGACCAACCAGAGATAGCAACTGTGGGCCCGGCAATGTACCAACTGTGCGCGCATCCCTAATAAACCCGAGGTAGCAAATTTTGAATCCATTAGGGTTCTACTAGGTTATCTAAACCTAGGGGCAACTAGGAGCCCATCCCATACTAGGTTATCTAAACCTAGAGGCAACTTGGAGCCTATCCCTGGACCAAAGTCCGGTACAATGCCAACTGAAAATAAAATAGTCTTTTATACTTTTCTTTCCTTTTCTGATTCTTGCTTTTACTAGGTTATCTAAACCTAGGGGCAACTAGGAGCCCATCCCGTTGGACCTTGATCCCAATCATAAACTGGAGCAAGAATTTCTATTCTTTAATGCTTTCTATAGCATTAACTGAACTGAACATTTTAACAAACACCTAGTGTGCGTGCTTGTTCGTAATTTACGATTTCTAATCGTAAAACATACATATAAGGAGATAAAGCATACGAAAAATCGACCGAAACTACTTATACTGCAGGTGAGGGGTACTTACATCCTGCGCTAGGTTTTCTTACGAATAAAAATCTGAAATTCCTGAGGGAACGTCGAACTACAATGTTCTTCTTGCTTCTTGGTGTTCTCCTCGCGTCTACGAGGATCCCCGTAGAGAATAGGGCCTCTTGAGACCTTCCCTTCGCTTTCCCCTTGTCTTGGGCGGCAAGAGAAGAGGAGGAGAGGAAGAAAAAAAATCGCGAGAGGGAGAGAGAAGAGGAGAACGGCGTGAGGAAGGGGTCGGCGCACCTATGGCTCACGAACACTCCAATACCTCCTTTAATTCTTTAATTCCTTATTTATATTAAGTTATACAATAAACCCTAAGTTAAATACTAACTTTACCTTATTTATCCTTCCCTCTATTATATTTCAATGAAAATAGATTAGCTCACTTGGTAAGTCTATCCTCTTATCTACGTACAAGTCTTGGGTTCAAACCCCACTTAAAATTTTTTACTGTGCATTCTATTTTTAATTCATTTTTGCCTTATTTGTCCATGGAAAAATTCTATAAAAATATCCATAATTTCAGAATTAATTTTAGGATATTTCTAAAATTAGGTTTGAGAATTTTTGGGTGTTACAATCCCCCATACCTTATAAAAAGTTCGTCCTCGAACTTAAAACAACTCTGGGTATTTCTGTCTCATGCTGTCCTCTGGTTCCCATGTTGCCTCTTCTACTCTGTGATTTTGCCATATGACTTTCACTAATGGTACCTCCTTGTTTCGCAATTTCTTAACTGCTCGGTCTATTATCTGAATAGGCCGACTATCATAACTGAGATCTTCACGAACTTGTACCGTCTGTGGCTCTATCACCTGGGTGGCATCTGGGATATGCTTCTTCAGCATGGAAACATGAAATACATTGTGGATAGCTGACATCTCCTGAGGTAGCTCTAACTCATAAGCTACTTTGCCAACTCTTCTAGTGATGGGGTATGGTCCTACATATCTGGGACTTAGCTTGCCCTTCTTTCCAAAACGCATTACTCCCTTCATGGGAGCCACTCTGAGGAATACTGTATCCCCAACTTCAAACTCTAATGGTCTGCACCTTGTATCAGCATAGCTCTTCTGGCGGCTCTGTGCTATTTCTATTCTCTGGCGGATCTGCTGTATGGCTACGGTGGTATCATCTATAAGATCTGTCTGTAGGCCTAACTCTTGCCTCTCACCACCCTCGTACCAGCAGATAGGAGATCTACACCTCCGCCCATATAAAGCCTCATAGGGTGTCATGCCGATAGTGGGCTGATAACTATTGTTGTAAGCGAATTCCACTAAGCACAAGTATCTGCACCAACTGCCCTTGAAATCTAAAGCACAAGCTCTGGGCATATCTTCTAGTCCTTGATTAACTCTCTCTGTCTGACCATCTGTCTGAGGATGGAAAGCTGTGCTAAACTTCAGTTTGGTGCCTAGTGCTGCCTGTACACACTCCCAGAGGTGTGAAGTGAACCTACTGTCCCTATCTGAAATGATAGTCCTAGGGACTCCATGTAGTCTGACGATCTCCTTGAGGTATAACTGAGCTAGCTGTTCCATGGAATAGGAGATCCTGATAGCTTGGAAGTGGGCAGACTTAGTCAATCTGTCTACTATTACCCAGATTGTATCATATCCATTCGTTGTTATGGGTAGTCCCACTATAAAATCCATGGAAATACCTTCCCATTTCCATTCTGGAATCTGAATAGGCTGCAGAACTCCTCCTGGTCTCTGATGTTCTGCCTTGACCCTTTGGCATGTCAGACAGGTACTGACATATTTGGCGATGTCTCTCTTCATCCCAGGCCACCAAAAACGTCCCCTGAGGTCTTGGTACATTTTGGTGGAACCAGGATGCATTGCATAAGGAGATCTATGTGCGTCCTCTAGGATCTTCCTTCAGATCTCTTCTTGGTTCGGAACACATAAGCGGTCACCGTAGTACAGTGTCCCATTATCTGATAGGCGAAATTCTCCATTTTCGGCTTCTGCTATCCCCTGCTTGATTTTTTGAAGGTCAGGATCTTGATCCTGTGCTGTCTGGATGTCTTCAATCAGGGTTGACACTAATGTCAAAGTGGAGAGCTGCCCAACTAAAATTTCCAGTCCGAACCCGGATATTTCCTTCCGAAGGGGCTGTGACATCGTGGACAAAGCTAGTAGGGTGGCACTAGATTTTCTGCTAAGTGCATCTGCCACCTTATTAGTTTTACCTGGATGGTAGAGGATGTCAATGTCATAATCCTTGACTAGCTCAAGCCACCTGCGTTATCTCATGTTCAGATCCTTCTAAGTAAAGAAATACTTTAGACTCTGATGATCTGTGAAAATCCTACACTGGGCTCCGTATAAGTAATGCCTCCAAATCTTGAGAGCGAACACTACTGCAGCTAGCTCAAGGTCATGGGTAGGGTAATTCTTCTCATAATCCTTGAGTTGTCTAGAGGCATAGGCAATAACCTTGCCATTCTGCATCCGCACTGCTCCAAGTCCTAATTTAGACGCATCGCTATATATGTCAAAGCTGTCAGTGGTCTCTGGAAGAGTCAGGATGGGAGCACTAGTCAATCTTCTCTTTAATTCTGTAAAACTGTTCTCGCAATCCTCTGTCCACTGAAACTTTCTGTTCTTTCTGGTAAGAGATGTCAGTGGGGAGGCTATTCTGGAGAAATTCTTTACGAACTTCCTGTAGTAACCGGCTAGACCCAGAAAACTTCTGATCTCACTGGCATTCTTCGGTCTAATCCAGTTACTTACTGCTTCTATTTTGCTAGGGTCTACCATCACCCCTTCCTTGGAGATGATGTGGCCTAGAAAAGACACCTGATCGAGCCAGAATTCACATTTTGAGAATTTTGCATACAGCTGGCTCTGCTGAAGGATCTGCAATACTGTCCTGAGATGCTCAGCATGTTTCTCCTGAGTTCCTGAGTAGATAAGAATGTCATCAATGAAGACGATGAAAAACTTATCTAAGTACTCCCTAAATACTTTGTTCATGAGGTCCATAAATGTCGCTGGAGCATTTGTGACCCCAAAAGGCATGACTACAAACTCGTAGTGCTCATATCTGGTTTTGAAAGCTGTCTTGGGAATATCACCCTCTCTGACTTTGACCTGGTGATAGCCAAATCTCAAATCTATCTTTGAGAAGACTGTGGATCCCTTTAGCTGATCGAACAAATCATAGATCCCGGGTAAAGGGTACCGGTTCTTAATGGTGACTTGATTCAAAGCTCGGCAATCTATACACAGGCGCATGGACCCGTCTTTCTTCTTCACGAACAACACTGGAGCTCCCCATGGTGAATGACTAGGGCGGATGAATCCCTTGTCGAGTAACTCCTGTAGTTGCTCCTGAAGTTCTTTCAATTCTGCTGGAGCCATACGGTATGGTGCTTTTGAGATCGGATTTGTACTCGGAACGAGTTCGATCTCAAATTCAATCTCTCTGTCTGGTGCTAGGCCTAGTAGCTCATCAGGGAAAACTGTCACGCCCCGAGACCCAGGAGCCGCTGTTCTAATATAAAATCGGACAGCACCTCCCTTGTCCGGTGGACAATTTACACATACAAACACACACGCAGGTAATAATAGACATCACCACGCAGTTTAATTGGCCTCAGGCCTCAAAATATATATATATACCCAACATAAACGCACCCGACAACTAAGTAAATCATACCTGACTGCGGACCGGTCCGACTTACGATGAAACAACCAATACACAAAACCCCTTAAGGCACACAACACATATGACATATACAAATCACAAAAAGAATATAAAACAATCCACTACACAGGATAAAACAAAAATCTTGCGGTCACGATGGGTAGGGACTGGCTGCTGGGCTCTTCTGGCGACTCCAAGTATCTCAACCTGAAATAAACACAAATATGGCAACGGGGTGAGTCCATAACTCAGCGAATACCCAACAGATATGCGTAGAAAGTTATAATAACAATAGGAGTCTACGCTGATACAGTCCATATGAACAATAGGAAAGGGTATACTGAAGATACTGAATAAAATACATACCAGAATCTATCTAACCTGCAGAGGGTGAAATAAGTCCCTAGGGAACAAGTATAACATATATTCCACTGTATACAGGTATCCAGTATATGCATGTCAAATAAGTGCAGCAAATAAATGCAGCAATCAATGCACGATGCAAAATATGCACATGGTGCAATGTCATGGTCACCCCTAACGCCAATCAAGCCACCGAGACAGGCGATACTGTGTCGGCCGAGTGGGTAGAGCTGTGACACTGTACGCACCCTGATATCACTGCTCATGAGTGACCGAGTGGACAGGATGCTGGCGGGGGACCGCCCCCCTACCTCATGTATATATGAGGGAGCGTCGCTCTCATCTCCTCTGGTCTATGGGAAGAGAAGGGATCTCCGCCTACTACCACGCTCCGAAACCACTACCCCTGAGCGGTCGAGCGGAGCAGTACAGAGCAAATGCACACACCCAACGGTATCCACTAACCCATGAGTGGCCGTGTGTGCATATCATGTACCGGAAGTCGATAGGCTCAACCACAAGGGAGTCGCTGATCGCCGGCATGCAACAATGCAAGGATGGTGTATGATAGATACACATACCTCCCTCCCAAGTCCTCAGTATACTAGGTCTCAGTCTGAAATCCTATAACAGGAAATACAGGTAACCTACAAGGTATACTGGCCGAAAACTACAGATTCCTCAAGGTCAAAGGTAGGAGATACATCACGATCTCTAAGCATACATATAGATATGACACTACCTGATACTGTATGGAACTAACAACATAATAACTCAGGGATAAACCACCGGTATCCAGGACAGACATAATAAACAGGGATAGCCAACAAGTATTCAGAACAGGCATAATAACTAGGGATAAATAATAAGTATCCAGAACAAGCATAATAAACAGGGATAGCGTATGATCTTACTGCTATCTATAACAGTCTATGCATAACAAGATGACAATATCATAAAGATAAGTCAAAGGGTACCCGCCTCCAAATGGAGTCCGTATCGAGTGAGAACCTCCCGTCCAATGGTCCAACGCAATCGATCAGTGTCCTGTATCAAAGATGTATCTAATTAGCTATTATACAAATACCAAATAGCTAATATAACACAACTTCATTAGGATCATCCTAATCCTAATTATCAATCCCAACATACACCAATCTCCAAAGATATACTCCCATTTTGACATATTACCAATACAAATTCAACATAGAAGTGATCCCAAGTAGAGCTACTGCCCAAGCTACAATTGATCAAGCCTACACACCCAGGATCAAATTAACAATCGATCAAACAACTTTAAATCCCAAAGAAAGATAAACAACACCTCAAGATAAAACCTCATGATTCACAACCCCATCCAAACCAAGGTGAACCATTCAAATGCAATTTAAACTACAATAGGACAACTCTCCACCAATAGGTTTGCTATCACAATGAACATCCTGATCAAAATACACAGATTTATTCCTCTAACCGAAATCAATTCATCAGGAGTTTCATTTGAGATGGTCTCTGACCAAACAGACCTCACCTCGAAATCAAAGAGCTAGTTCTTCCAAGACAGAGTAACAATAAGGGCTACACCAACTAAATTGATATAGCAAACTCAAATCCAAACAAGTCACAACAACATCAGAAATCACACAAAATCAAGCCTCTATCTCCATTTCAATTCGTTAACCATAAATCACACCAATCCGAGCTATACTTCATCTCATCATTTCACGGCAAAACCCATAGGAATAATTAACAAAACAGAACCGAATTAAAACTCTAATTCGACACGAAGCTTACCTGAATCCTGATAGCCACAGCATCCAAAGTTTGGTGTAACCCACAGCTAGAGAGAAAGAATACCAAGAACACGGTAAACCCAAAAATCAACCTTCAGTTTCAATCCAAGAAGCCTAGAAACCCTAGGTCTATCAACTCACCTGTTCGAGACTAGAAGAAGAACGCTCCACCTTCGGTGTCGGAGTTGGCAGAGGGAATCGACAGTCGCCAAAAGGCGGCGGCGACGATGCTCGATTGGGGATGCCAACGCGTAGACGTGGAGAACGAGGGGATCTCTGTGTTGATCTCATGATCGCAGCTTGGCATCCAAGCGTGAAGGAGGATGGAGTTGGACGGCGGGTGGCGTCGAGTTGTGGCCGTCGGCTAGGGCACGCGAGCGAGGGAGGTGGAGCGGCGATTAGCTGCGATCGGCTGTCGAGGAGTCGACGTGAAGGGATTCGACCGATTGGAACTTAGGTCAAGGAATTTAAGGTGGGCTATTTTGCACTTTAGTCCAACAAACTTCCATCTAATTGCAAGACTGCCCCTAGGTCTTAATTTCCAACCCATTAACCCCTTGTAACCATTTGTTTTAATTACAATTTAGTCCCTAATTTAAATCCAAGGCTTCGGAAACCCTGGAACCTTCCCGGTAACTCTTCGAAAATTTCCGGAACCTAGTCAAAAGTGTCGGATTTAACACTCCTAAACTCTCCCAAGAGGTACTCACCATCACGATCAGATTGTAGTGTCTTAATACTTTTACCTTGACGTTTCTTCACATCAACCTTGAGTTCTTTGAACCTGTCAAAGCATTCAGACTTGCAGCGCATCAAGTAAATGTATCCATACCTTGAATAATCGTTTATAAAAGAGACGAAATATTCAAAGCCACCTCTAGCCTGGATAGATATAGGACCACACAAATCAGAATGAACCAACTCCAACATATTTTTCGCTCTATACCCCTTGGCCTTAAAAGGCCTCTTGGTCATTTTACCTTCCAAGCAAGATTCGCAGGTTGGGAAATCTTCCCCCACTAATGTACTCAAAGGTCCATCAGCTATCAACCTTTGAATTCTACTTAGGTTAATATGACCAAGTCTTAGATGCCAACGATATGTTTGGTTCATCCTCGAAGGTTCTTTTCGCTTATTAGATTTAGAAGACGAGTTATTTATTTCTATTTGCATTGTGGGAGTTTTGGATTTAAGAGTATACAAATTGCCAATTAAAGTACCAGAACAGATAATCTCCTTATTTCTTTTTATAACAGCCTTGTTATTAAAAGAAACAGAATATCCATCCAAAAACAATTTAGAAACTGAAATTAAATTCTTTATAAAAGTAGGTACATAAAGACAATTTCTTAAAACCAAAATTTTATTCTTATCCAACGATAAATAAACATCTCCCACTGCAATAGCTGCAACCTTCGTAGCATTGCCCATGTAGACAGTAATCTCTCTCTCAGCTAGTCGTCTGGTTTCCTGGAACCCCTGCAAAGTATTGCAGACATGATCAATGACTCCCGTATCTGCACATCAGGTACCAGTAGATAACACCGCTAAACATGTTTTGACGACCAAAGAAAAAGATTTACCTTTGTTCTCCTTTCGGCGAAGACAGTCCGCCTTCCAATGTCCAGTCTGC
This sequence comes from Boesenbergia rotunda, assembly GCA_024364735.1. Classification (NCBI taxonomy): domain Eukaryota; kingdom Viridiplantae; phylum Streptophyta; class Magnoliopsida; order Zingiberales; family Zingiberaceae; genus Boesenbergia; species Boesenbergia rotunda. Next base: position 43,722 of record JAGFNQ010002786.1, read on the forward strand.
TTGCACGTGAAGCACTTGCCTTTCGGCATTTTCACTCCAGCTTGAGGTCCCTGAGGTCCAGCCGCCTTCTTTGCTACACTTTGTTTCTTCTTATTCTTGCCTTTCAGCTTAGAAGTAGAAACCCTTTGAGCAATAAAATCTTGAGCACTCTGACGAAAAAGCCCTTCTGCCGCCTGGAGTTCTGCCAGGAGTTCCGCCAACGAATACAACCTCTTATTCATGTTGTAGTTCAGGCGAAATTGCTCAAAACTCCTAGGTAGAGACTGGAGAATGATATCGACCTGGGTTTCCCCATCGATCTCAGGTTCAAGGACTTCCATCTCATTCAAATGAGCCATCATCTTGAGAACATGATCCCTCACGGGTGTTCCCTCAATCATGATGGTCACCATCAAGTTTCTCATAGTCTCCTGCCTAGCAGCCCGATTCTGGTGTCCAAAGAGTTGCTTGAGATTGATAATCATCTCATAGGCAGTAAGAAAAGCCTGATGCTAATGTTGCAGTACATTTGACATAGAAGCGAAAATGTAACACCGCGCCATCTCATCTGCCTTAACCCACTTCCTATGACTCTCTCTCTCCCCTTCACTAGAACTATCAGTAGGCTGAGGAGGGCATTCCTCAAAAAGTACAAATTTGTACTCCTCTGCAGTTAAGACAATATCCAGGTTGTGTTTCCAATCAACATAATTAGGGCCAGTAAGTTTGTTTTCTTTTAAAATCAAGCCCAGTGGGTTGAAAGTCATTTTGAAAATGTCCCTAAGAATCACAAAGATCAAAACATTAGATTTCAAAAATTTATTGATTCCTCAAACAATAAAAAATTATAAAATCAACCAACACCTCAAAACACCGAAAATAATACATGCCACGATAGTGTGGACGTATACAAAATTCTACATTTGTAAGAGGAGGTTTTACCCATTAATTTTATTATCTTGCCAACCTTACTTTTGATAAATAAAATTAATAGTTGGTTACTCTTTGACCCTACAAATAATAACAGTGACTCCGATGGGGAGGGTACTATTATTTGCATCTAAGTGTTTACCATTACCTGGTACCAAGGCAATTACTTAGGATTATGTCCCTTCTGATGGGGAAGATCACACGCTCCTTAAATAATTTCCTATAACCCCTTTTGACCTAGTGATCCGCAAAACAAACTCATCCGATATGGAGGAAGACATTCAGAGCCAACGCGCAAGTTTATTCGCATCACTAATCAAAATTGTAATGGAGGCCACGGGAATTAAAAAAAACTCTCTCCCACTTAGTTATTTACATTGAGGATATTTTTTTTCTAGCAATCACAACATGCATATTAAAACAAAAGCAATAAATATGGAAAAGATATAATTTCCAACTATCATGGCCTTTTGTCTTCCAATACGCCTCCCGTCGCGTCGCCATCTCGTTTCCTCCTTCTAGATCCATGCACAAGCCATCATAGGAGCTCCGAGCCGAGATAAAAAATTATTTTTAATTTACATCAATTGATCCTATACTCCACGAAGGAGTGTACAAAAATCTAGATCAAAAGTAAACTAAAAATAAAAAGCGGCTAAACAATGCCGTATTTAATTACAAAAATTAAATACTACAAACACACAATCACATCCAATCACATACACACATATGGCCATAATAGTGGATCTTATGCCGCAACAAAAAGTTAACCTACACACATCCTACTATTATCCGGCATAAAATATATGATTAAATTGCATGAAAGTAACCGAATCCAAACACACAAAACCGGAAACTTGCGCTCTGATACCAATTGTTGGGTTTTAGGCCCTTGGATGGTGCGCATGGAATCTATCCGTTGCCGTGTCCCCGGATTAAAATTTCATAATTGAAATTAATCCAGACACATACGAAATGTCCAAGCGACCGTTTCGTTGTCGTGCTAATGACTTGAGCGATCGCTTGAACAAACTTGTTGTTCAAGCAATTTGACTCTTCTAGTCGGTTAGCCGCGGAAAAGACAACGACGTAAAATCGCCGGTTTTGTGTTTTACAATCGGGGTCCAAGTTAATTAATGAATAATTAACAACAACGAGGAAAGATAAAGAACAAGAATGAATAAGATAAATTCATACCTCTTGATCTTCTATTGTATGACCTCCCTCTTTTTGGACGTCGTGTGGGCGACGATCTCCCAAGAGTTGAAGCCTCCTAGACCGCACTTCTCTTTCTCTCTTGCTTGCGCCAATCCACAAAGGAAGAAGAAGCTTTCTTCCTCTCCTTTGTACCGTCGGCCCCACCTCTTCCTCTCGTTCTTGTTGCGCCGCCGACCACCACCTCCACGGATGAAGATCCTCGCCGGCCACCAAGGAGAATTCTCCATCCCTTGCTAAAGCCGGCCACCAAAGGAAACAAAGGGAGAGACATCTCCCTTTATGCGCCGCCCAACCCTAAACCCTAGGGTTTTGCCGCCGGCCAAGAGGGAAGAAGAGAGGAGGAGGGAAAACCAAGAGATTAAACCAAAGAGTTATAAAACCAAAGAAGTTATTATTTTGGGTCTAGGCTTCATGAGGTATTTATAGGCTACAATAGGGACCATGAGGAGGAGTTGGTTCTTGGCCACCTAACGGATTTTTTTAGCCACAAAAAATTTTTTAGATACAAAAATTTTTAGCCACAAAACCGAATCCGTTAATAATGATCCAATCCACTAAAGGATCATTATTGAATTACCTCACCAACCCCCGTAATAAAATATAGGCTCCAATATATTATTTGTACAAAATTCTCCCCGTGTTTATGATATTGCATGTCCGTTAATTAATTAATTAATCTGACAATTAATTAATTAACTTTTAACTCCATGAGTAGTACCACTCAAGCTTATTATCATGCCGGACCAAGTCCACCTGCAGGGTTTACATGATAAACTTTATGAGCTCCTCAAGGGGACATCATCATCCTAAAATAGGACACAGTTTCCTCCTATAATCAACGACACACCATGCAAATAATACTATTTTCTAATTTACCGAGCCTATCGATTTAATGAATAAATCTCGCCCACTGATAAATCAAAGAAATAAATACTAAGTACGTGTGTCCGTTAT